>JADLZK010010669.1:0-235643 GCA_015847255.1 Hyparrhenia diplandra | reverse complement strand
CACGCTCAACGCCGAACCCGCCGCCATTGGTAATTGTATCACCGGCAAATTGATTGATCGATGCATAGTACGTCGTGAGATTGTTGTTGTATTCACTGCTATCCCATATGCGAGACTCATGGCATGTCGCCTTGTGCGAAAATGCCTGCGCTGTGCTCTCGAGGAAGCCAATCGACGCTCGATGTCGCAAGCGCCGAGATCGTGCCCGCCAGCGCACGCCGTCATCGAGGGAGGCCGCATGCTGGGCGTAGCTAAGGACCGGAACCAAATGGCAAGCTCGCAGAACCCATCCGCGTCGTGAGTTCATCCTGAGGAAGGTGACTCCGCTGACGACCATTCCGCCGGGCCACTCAAGCCGGGTCACCGAGCTGTTGTACTTTCTTATGAAGAAGAAGATGGCCACGCTTGATTCTCGCTAGGGTCATTGTGGCACCGCCAATGTTCCGAAGTCCCCTCGAAAGTAATCACGCATTGATTTCGACACCTCGCTTATGCGCAGCCGTAGCAGGAATCGCGCTCCCACCAGCCCCTCATGGTGGCGTGCACGGCACCGCTGGCCGGGAGGTGGCCGCAGCGATGGCAGTTCTCGAGGCCGCATTCAGGGCTTCATTTTGCCGACGTGTAAGTATACTCTTTCCGCCAATCGTGAACATGCACATTGTATGGTGTGAAGGTGCTTGAGTGATTTTGTTTATATAGGGGCTCGCGGACCGCCGCACAAGACCGCCGAAAGCAATCGTAGATCGCCCAGCAAAGACGGTGGGCCCGCTGCACCGCCTACAGCCTCGTGAGGTGCCCGGACGACAATGCCACCGACGATGGTCCTGGTACCGGTGGCTAAGACCTCAAGTCGCCCCACCTCTCGCCGCCGGGGAGTCCCTTTTGGACTACATCCGTGTCGAGGGCGAGGACCAGAGATGGACAGCCGAGGGCTGGTACGAGGTACGGAGGACGCACTCCCAGGGCAGCGGCGCAGAGTGGCCCGAAGTCGCAGGAGGAAGACGAGCCAACGCGCCCGGCACACCAACTAGAGGAAGGAGCCAGCTCGCCGCGCATAAGTTCATTGGCAAGCACGGCCAGGCCACATCACCGTGAAATGTCGCTTTGTAATCTCATATTCCTTGCGTGACATGCAGACCGAGAGACCAAGGGCCGCAGAGGAGCCGGATGAGTGCCGAGAGCTCCCGAGGCCGCCGACAGCGGGATGAGCTCTCCAGAGCGCGACCGCCGCATGAGAGCGAGCGGAGCCCAGCCGAGGGACCGCCGTTGGCCGCAATGGCAAAGGCTCAAATGCCGCGGCCTTTGCGCAGGAGAGCGGCTCTCGCCACCGAGCGTAAGCTCCTCGGAAGTCGAGCGTGATCCGCTTTGAGAGCGCCGAGGCCGCCCGTGGCCACCGCCGGCCGGCGGGCCCTCGGACGCGGAGCTGCGCGCAGCTAGCCGCCGACCGCAAGCCGCGGAGGAGGAGCTCGGAACTCGCCGCGCGGAAGCCGAGGGCGCGACTGCAGAGGCTCTAGGATGAAGTAAGTGCCGTGAGTTTCGCCAAGCTGCCTGCTCGGGTGAGTAATAATGTAAATTACATCTCTCAGGTCAATGATACCTTTGGTAGAGCATGAGGCGTTGCGGAGACCCCGGCAGCGTGCCAGCTCAGTGCCGCGAACGAGCAGCCTGAGACTCGCAGCAGCGTGAGGAGCTCCGAATACCACCGCGACGCGACCCGTATGGTTTTCTGGTCGCCGATCGATTACCGTTTGAAAGGTTGGGGATGGATGAAGTATGTTAAACTTACGGTGTATGTACTTTCACCGGGCGAAGCCGCCTCCGTGGATGCAGATTCGGGAGCCGGAGGTCGAAAGGGGCCCCGGAGGGGGTCGCGACCGAGAATATCCCGCAAGGCGCCGGGCCAGCCCTCAACGCCATCCATGGCTACGCTGTCGGGCGGGTCCGATCCGAGGGGGCGCCAACAGACGCCGAACGTGGCGCAGCCGCAGCGCAAAGGGGTTCGAGAACTTCATGGAGTTCACCCGCCAAGCCACTCGCGACACCGCCGGCATGCCCGCATGGTGCGCTCCCATTATCCCGCTGTGGAGTTTCAACGCTCCCGCCTAGGCTACGCACACCGACAACGGAGGCCATCGCTCAACCTCGCGCCAAGAGGCCAACAAGGCGGCGACGAGCTTCGTGGATGAGATGAACCACCTCCGAGTCGACGAAGGCGAAGACCTGGGTAAAGTCGCCCCAGGCACAATACTTTGTTTCCTTTGGCCGTAGCAAGGAAGTTCGGGTGAAAAACGCTTAAAAACACTTATCATTTAGCCGAGCCATGCCCGATGTGGGTGGCATTAATAGCTAGTACTTTGTTTTTTTATTTTATAATCGTTTTAGCATGCATACGATTATGGTCGTCGATTAAGTATGATCGTGTAGGCTATAGATGAAAGGATGTCACCTATGGTAGACTCGCCCTTAGCCTTAGCGTGCCTATAGCCGCAGCAAGGAGACACGATGCTCAAGCAAGCTATTGGGCCGTTCGACCACGCTAAGGAGCCACCCGCCAGCCGCCGTACCATGCGGGAGTACACCCGCTACGCATACCTGCGAAACGACCGCAACAGGGACAGATCTAGGGGGTCCAAAGACTTTAGAGTTCGGGCCGAGCATGGAAATAAATTGTTACGCCGGTCGAAAGAATATAACCATGTCAACAAGTTCAAAAAACTTTATTAATCATGCGACAAGAGGAACGTAAAAAATGATAAGCCGGCTTTACAGAGTCCCCGAGTCACGGTAAAATCCTCGTGATGCTTGATGTTCCAGGAGTTAGATGTCGATATCTTCCATGGTCGCCAACCGATAAGCTCCCCGCCTGGTTACCTCTTTAACTTTGAAGGGGCCTTCGCAATGAGAACCCAAATTTGTGAACACTCTTTCTGCTTCCTTCGAGGACCAGGTCGCCAACCACAAAGGCTCTTCCGCGCACACATGATTGTAGTAGCGCCGAACGCCCTCGAGATATTTCCATGCTCACAAGGCAACATTGCAGCGGATTTCCTCGAGCGATTAGCCCATCTTCTCGAGTTGGCCCAAGCTTTTCATTGTAGTCTCTCCCACCCGGGAGAGCGAAAGGCAATATCAGCCGGCAAGGACGGCCTCTGAACCAAATACCATGAAATATGGAGAAACACCCGTGGCCGCGGCTAGGCCGGGTATGGAGTCCCCGACGACGGCAAAATTTTTTAAGCCAAGAACTGTGATATTTCCCGCCCCGTCGGAAGAGACGCTTCAAAGCCTCGAGTATCATACCATTTGCTCGCCGGCTTGTCCGTTGGCACGAGGTGGGCGATGCACACATATTTGACCCCGATGCCTTTGTCCTTGCAAAAATCCCAAAATGACCGCCGTGAAAGTGCGAGGTCTCGTTATGATAGAATTCGGGATGCCGAAACGATGGATCACCTCATCTAGCATCTCGATGGCCTTATGTCATTAGCATCGACCAGCCGGTAAACAAATCCACTTGAGAACTGGTCGACCATGACGGGCGATCCATTTGAAACCGCTCGGGCCGCTTTGACGCCCTATGGCGCCGAAGTCCCCAAAGACGAAAGGCCATGCCGTATATAGTCTGGAGTTCGTGTGGCCGGCACACGTGTTCTGTTCATAAGAACTAACAGTTCGTGGCAATGGCATACTAGGTGTTCCGCGTCCGCGACCGCTGTCGCCAATAAAAACCAGCGCGAAGGCCTTGCTTCGACCGTAGTTCGAGGCGGCATGGTTACCGCACGCTCCAATCGTATCATCGGCCGGAAACTTTAATACCATCTTCTTCGATATGCACTTGCAGACCCGGTCCCCAAGGCTCTTCATGAGGAACTGGCCGACCAGACGTAATTTGCTACGCCGGATGAGACGCTCTGCTCCATTTTATCCTCGGGACGAGCTTCCGCAGTATTTGATGATCGACCCACCAATCTTCATCAACCGCATCGGGATAACGTGGCGACTATGTGTCAGCTATCTCGAGCGGAGGCCCCGGGTGTAGCATCACCGATGGTCGGTTTCCATAGATCTTCGATGAAGACGCCTGCCGGTATCTTTTGCCCGAGAGGAGCCGAGCTTTGAAAGTTCACGCGGCTTGGTTGTAGTCCCGCATCACATGATCGGCCGAGCCCATAAAATTTGCCTTCCAACTTTCGTGATTGCTGCCACATAGGCATCCATCTTCTCACTTTTTGCAACCGCAATCTTTGCTGACCTGCTTAATCACTTCAACGCCGAGTCTCGAACACACATGAATCCTGAATCCCAAGCAACGCAGATACGGAGGCCGTGAAGGGCAGCCTCATACCAGCGGCATTGTTAGGAAGCCGAGGAAGTGGATCCCTACAGAACATGCGGCGTCTCCGCAGGGGTGAGAATGATGTGGTGACGCTGGCGTCGGGCCACGTCAATGTTGGAGCGAGCTGTCGAAAGTACATCGTCCAGACGCTCACGGCATCGGTGTCTTCGAGGGAGTCTCAGCGTACTGGTCCATTCACAAATGAAATCCGCCAACGCGCGGACTTTATGGTACTCTGTCTTTTGTACTCGACATGGTGACAGATCGAGCTCGACATGCGCACTTTGACCAAATACGACTCATTGGCATCTTTGTTTCGCCGCGTCACCCACGGTAGCTCGACACTACGGTGATCGAAAGTGATGGTCGGCAATGCCACCAACTTTTCGGACGTGATGAGGATCCCCATAGAGAGCAACTTCTCGGATATGAAGAGTACCGCTAGCTTGGACTCGTTCGCTACCTCGGGCCACGCCAGTAGGCCGACGTTGGGCGGGGCTACACATGCCCTTCTTCCGGCAGCTACCAGGGACAACCCGAGTGCGCTGCTACAACCACCCGCTGAGTCGCCGCGATGTAGAGCAGAGATCTCCCTCATCGCTCGACTCGCCCACATAGCTCGACGTGGTGGTGAGGAACTTTTGAAGCCATCGATGGGCCTCTTGAGCCCGCTGCTGGTCCACTGGAAGCCTCCCTGCGCTGGAGGAGCTTGAAGAGCGGCGACCCTTTTCGCCGAGCCGCGCGGCCAGGCGACTCAAGGCCGCCTATGCACATCGACCAACCACGGACGTCTTTAACATTTTGGGGTGGTTTCCATCCGCATAATAGCGTCAATTTTTCTCTGCGGATTGGGCTCAATGCCACGTACAAGTAACAGTGTTCGCGTCGAGCAAGTCGCCGAGACGCCATACACACACTTTCTCGGGTTAAGTTTCCACCGTGTGCTCGCTTTAGTTTAGCGAACACCTTTGTAAGGTCATCGACCGCGGAACATCGCGCCCGTGTCTTCACCACAACGCCGTCGACATAAGCCTAAGCGAGGTTAGGGATAAGGTTTCAGGCGGCCTTGAATAGCCCGCTGGTAGGTGGCTTCCGGCGTTCTTCGGCCCGGAGCGACATAGTATTGTAGCAATAGGGCGCCAAAGCGGAGTGATGAAGGAGAGTCTTCTCCGGTCCTCCACCGCCAGAAGGGCCACTCGATGATAGCCCAGTAGCGCTCTAGGAAGCCAAGGAGCCTCGCAACCCGCAAGCGGTAGAGTCCACAACCACAATGGTCGATCGCGCTGAGAACCAAAAGGGTCTCCTAGGGCAAAGCCCTATTGAGATCGGTAGAAATCAGCGCACATCCTCCATTCTTTATTCTTTTCTTTACAAGGACCGGATTAGCTATCCATTCGATGATACACTTCATGAATAAAACTAGCGAGCTAATAGCCTAGTTACTTCCTGCTTTGCTAATAGCGCCTGATCTTTATTGGGCGACGCAGCCTTTTTGGGCGCACTCCGCTTGGCCGCCGGCTTGACTCAGAGGGCGGTGCTCGACCGCTCGAGGTACTCGAGCATGTACCGCGGGTTTCCAGCGAAGATGCTCACGCGTTCTCCCTCGAGGGAGGCAGGACGAGCTGCGTCTTCCTATTTCGGGTCAAGGTCACCCCGATCTTGTACGCCTTGCTTGCATCGCCCTCCACCAATTGGATGTCTTTGGTGTCCGGCACAGCCAGGTCTTCTGCGCGCGCTCACTCCCCGGAATCTCGAGAGTCGCGAGCTCATCTTCTTGGCGTTCTTGATGACCTCCGTCGGAATCGACTAGAGGATGAACTCCAGCTTGTCGAGGCCCACTCCTTCTCTCCTGCGTATAAACGCCTATATGCACGTTGGCTCGCATGTAAGGACCCCCTTCTCCATGGGGATCTTGGAGGGATGAGGTAGTCGTGAGTGCGGGACCGCCATCGCCTTGGTCCAAACCCGGCCGCTTGGAGTGATGGCGTGAGTACGATCAGATCAAAAAGTCGGCTGACGACAAAGTTCATGTCATCGTATGCGGTGGTGCTTGGCGTTACCGAGCGCACGCTTAAGCGTAACCCGCCCGAGGGAATTGATGACTCCCTGGCAAGATTCCCCGTAAGGTGATCGATGACGGTCGGAGATCGCCTTCGTGATGTCCGCCTTCATGGAGCTATCCAGAGCGACGATGTTGAGGGCACTCCCTCCGTCGATGAGGACTTTCACGGCGTGAGGCGCACTACCGGATCTAGGATGAGTGGGAAATGCCCGAGTACGGGTTATTCCACCCTTGTGGTCGCTCGCGGCTGAAGGTAATGACCCGTTCGGAGAACTCGGGCCGATCGGTCGGTAACCCCTTCAGCTGAAGTCTTTGACCGTCGGGACATTGCGGGAGGAGATCTTGCGTCGCGCCCCACCTCGCCAACCGTGAGTGGCCGCCCATGATCATGTGCATGACGTGGCAGTCCTCCGCCGCGATAGCGGTGCTTTGGGGTCGGCGTCGTCATCTGATAGATCATCGATGTCATCAGAGCAACTTTAGGTGCCTCCTCCCGGTGCTCATCATTGAGCTTTGAGCTTTCTTCCTCTCGCTCGTGATTCCGGCGTTGAAATGCGGCACTCGGCCAGCTATGATTCAGAGTCCGGGTGTCGGGGCACTTGCCGTCGCGGGAGCTTCTTGATCGGGTCTTGCCCGGTTGAGCGGTTTCTTCTTTCCGCCCGGCTTTGACATTGTTGATGCCTCCTCGGTGTGGTCGATCACGCGCGGCGCTCGCGATAGTTCTTCGCGACCTTTGTCGAGCGGCTGATGTCGCGGGGAGTCGTCGAGGCAGCGGCTATCGTGGCCTTCGTCGCGCCGCTGTATCATCTCGGGGGCGTCGGCGTCGGGGGAGGTTTCCCGACGCAGCGAGTAGCCACTAATCCCTTATGGAAAAAGCGTGCTCAACTTCATCTTGCCCGGCGAACTTCGCGCCCGTCCAAAAAGCTTGGACATGGTCGTGACCTTGGTTGCGTGGAGCTTCTTTCGTAGCTCTGGGCGAGTGAATTACCGTTGGAGACGAGGCCCTTGGTAAAGCGTCGCAGACACACTCCTCGTCGGTGATGTCGGAATCGTCGGGCGGACTTCGGAGAACCAGCGGATGTACTCCCCGGGAGGGGCTCATTGCGGCCGAGGCGTAGCCTTTCCAGGTCGTACTTTGTGCCCGGCCCCTGCATGTGGACTTATAGGTCTGTGAAGATCTCCTTGACGTCGTTCCCGCGTCTGCGGCCTTGCTTCGGGAGGGCTGGAGCGGCCGATTGGCCGGGCTGGGCGAGGCTGTCCGGGGAAAGTGGTTCGCCATAACGTCCTCTCCACCTCCGGCCCGATCGATCGCGATCTCGTGAGAGCATGACCCAAGCCGCGGGATCTTGATCGCCCGAGATGCCGAGGGGCGTTGGTGCCCTTGAAGCCCAGAGGCCACGGACCGGCGGAGATCCGGGTGGTAGGGCCTGGATCGTAGTGATCGTGAGGTTCAGTCGGGTTTCCGTACATCAGTTGTTGTACTCCTCGCGTCGTTAGATCTCGGCGTCTTCGTGAGCTTCTTGGCTAGCGGTGATGCGTGTAGCGAGCGTCTCGGGCCATGTCGATGCTTTGCGGGACGGTCGCCGGTATCCATCTGACGGGACGCCGGGGTGGCTGACACCGCGCCTCGGCCAGGGAACAGCGCGCCCGCCCTTGCTCCGACTGCCGGCAGCCACGTGCGCGTTTTGCCTGCTCGGTGGTGCTGCATCGAGGGCGCCGCCATCAGCGGCGAGAGCGATTCCCTCCTCTTGGCATGGAGGATCGCCTCTTCCTCACCTCGGTTGTTGCGACTCCTGCGCGATAGGCGCGCGTCGAGATGACCGGCGGAGTGTGGGATGGGCTGAGGCTACGGATTGAAGCTGAGCATGAGTGGCGTAGAGCGTACGCCACGGACCTCATCTATGGTAGCATTCTCCGCAGTAGCGAGCCGCGCGGCGTGGCGATGTTACGTTCGGCGTCTTGTGAACTCGCGACACCTGTGGGCCTCTCCGACTGAGCGGCGGGAGTTCGAGAGAGTCCTTGGCGATCCGGGACCCCGCCGCTCGCCGCCGTGGCGCGATTGATGAGAGCGGTAGCATTGGCGATCTTGCTCGCCGCCTGTGCGACGCGCGATGCTTGGTCGGGCGTTGCGCTCCTCCACGCGACACGCCGCTCAGTCGGTTTTCCCCATTGGGGGCCACGCGGGAGTCGTCATCGACGGCGAAGACTCACATCCGCATACATCTCCCGAGGCGGGTGCCCTGTGCCGACATAAGCGGGAGGGTCGTGGCCGAGGCTCTAGCTCGGCCAGGCTCTTGCGGAGGGCGGTGGTGGCTCGATGGAGCGAGGGGAAGCGTTGCGGCCACATCTTGGAGCTCGCATCCCCCTCCCCTCCGAGACTCGAGGAGAGCTCGCAGCCCACGCAGATGTGCAGCTGCGTGTTCGGCGTCGCGAGGCGGCTTCGCGAGCGCGCTGGCTGCCGATGAAGAGTCATAGGATCCAGCGGCCTTCCCAGGCCAGCCCGTGAGCCCGGGCGCCCGGGCGCGCCATCGTCGGGATGGCGCTGAGCGGACAACCCATCCTTCGGGGGTGGCGCGTGACCGGACCGCACAGGCCGAGGGCGCGCGTAGCCCTCGACCAGATCCGTGCTCCTCGAAGGTTGCGTTGTGCACACCCGTGAAGCAGTTCACGCCGATCTTGTCCTCGCATTGCGTACAGCCGCGTGAGTCGAAGTCACCAGCGAAGACTCACCCGCATACCAAAGCGTGAGCTTGTGCGAGTCCCCGGAAGCGCATTGAATCGCGCTCGCGGACAGAGCGCCGAGTGTGCGGTACGAGCGGGTGGGGTGAGCCTGATCTCACCGAGCGGCCTCGCCCCCTGCGGCCTGGAGCCGGGTTGCCGGCGTTGTCGGCGTAGCGCCGGTGCGACCGGATCTGGCGAGTCGCAGAGCTGGTGGCGCCGAGCACGCCGCCGCCGAAAGTTCCGCACGTAGCGTCGCGCATGTCCTCCAGCCGAATTCGACCGCCATGGATTCGTGGAAGATCACCATCTTGTTAACCATGGAGTCTTCGTGCGACGCTTCTACTGGCGCACTGACCGTTTCAAGCCGGTTTATTGAGCGTACAGTCTAGCGTGGGTATGCGCCTAGTAGATTGAGCGGTAGAGGTGCGCTTAGGCGACTTCAGCAGGATGTTGCTTAGCGAGCGAAGGACAAAACTACACGGGTTTTACCCGGGTTCGGCCGCCTTGATGGCGTAAAAGCCTACGTCCCGCTTAGATTGTGTATTGGATTGATTGAGAATATCCCGTCCTCGGGGGATCGCCTCCTTATATAATCCAGAGCAGCAGGGTTGAGCGTGGATCGATCCACGGCAAGATCTATCGATCGGGTTACACTGGAAGAGTAATTGGCAATAGAGCTATACTAGAAAACCATCTTGGCGACCACGTTAGCCGTGATCCCCCGCGATGATCATCATCTCAGCGCCAAGGGCTTCTCTAACTGTCGCCTTGGGCCGGCCCGAAAGGCCTATCCCAGCGTAGCCCGTGCAGATAGCTTCATCCCACGACTGCCTCCCGCGAGGAGTGCACTCGACGCTCTCATACTCACAGTGTATCTCACAATCGCTCACGGGTGCACCAGCGCATAATCACGCTCAAGCAGGTCGATACTACGCTGCGCAGGACTTGGTCCGTGCCTGCGATGGATCCTCTCCGCTCCCGGTGATGAGCTCGAACACTCCTCCAGCAATGCGCCGATCGCGGCGCAGCTAAGCGCGCTCGGCGTCCGGGGGTCCCATCGACTGGCGTCCCAGGCGGCGCGTGCGGCGCCTCCCGCTCCTTCCACGTGCGCTCAATAATATTATAAGTCAATTAACATGAAATAAGGGCTCAAGTCAAAGACCAAACATAAGTCTAGGGTCTAACTAACATAATTCTACGAGTTTTGGTATTCGTGACTTTCCCGGGGACTTGATAAATAAATGCGAGAAGAATGGAGAAAGTTTGAATATACAAGACATATGATGACAAGACTTGACCGTGAAGTAACTCAACCCGAAAAGTGGACTAAAACATTCTAGAAGATACGAGAGGACACGGAAAAAGGCGGGGAGCCGAGGTGGCATGCCACCTGGCGGCCGCCCGATGCCAACTAGGCGGCGCCCGGTGACCCACCTGTCGACCTCTCCTTTCTAGGTCGGTTTACTACCGACTTTGAGGTTGTATCTACTACCCGTTGTTGAAGGTCGGTTTGATCTAAGGGTTCACGTTCATCGCCAAGTACTATATAAGAAGACCGGTGACCCGGGGCTGATAACAATTTCATTATCATATTCATTATCAACTCATACCCATCAAGTCCAGCCAAGTCTAGACCTAAGCCCTAGTTCATACTAGAAGTAGTTAGCTATCTAGCTAGTTCTAGTTGAAGATCAAGTTCATCTTGAGTTCACGATAGTCAAGAAGTAGCAAGGATCATCGTTCTTGAGACTTCTCTCTTGTATTCGATCTGTAAGTATTATTATATTTAGAATACAATTGTTATGGCTTTGATCTTTATAATTATTATATTCTTATTGATATGTGTTTATGCTTGCTATGATTATATGTTTAGTTTAGTAAGATTGCTTTATATTTTATGCACGGAATTGTATAGCATCCATATAGATGATCACTATGTGGGTGATAAGCAATGTGTAAACATGGTGTTTATACAACGTTTATCTGCAATTGCACCCTATATTCCGGGCGTGTGGTAGATCGCGGGAGTGACAAATCTGTTGAGTCCTTTGGAATCCACCCTCCTAATTTAGGACTAGTCGAGTTTATTATTGCAGTAATGATCAAGTTTAGTCCTTGGTTGTTATTGGTAATGCTTGCCATGTGTAGAAGTAATCCAACCTTGCCATGATAGCTAGATGTATTGCACTAATTATAGTATTCATTTGACATATATGATTAGGAGTATCTTAGGAATATTTGTTCTATTCTTTCTATAACATGTTAATAGCTCGTATGATACTAGTGGCTTATGATGATCTTAGACTTGGGTATTTATCATTTATATATTTATCTTTATCCTGTGACTTATCCTGTTGAGTAATGTTAGATGCATATGGCTACTCTGCATTGTACAACTGTAAGTGGATCTCATAAATAAATCACGATACAAATCATTAGATATCATTTCTCTCTACTTTCCATAGACTCCCTTCCCTGTGGTAAAATATAAATACGATACCTGGATTACTCCCGGTGAAGTGCTACAATTGATATTTCTATCTAAACTTTGCGGATATCATGTTCCATCTTTTATCAAGGCCAATCAAGAATACCATGCCTCACATTTCTTTTGAGGCGTTATTGCTAGGGTGACGAGACTAGTGCGTAGGTAATGCTTAGAAATGAGTGGTATACCTTGAGTACATATCCTGGTGAGATTAATTCCACTATGGATAATGATGTTAAGTTTACATCCCACTACTAACACCGCCTAACTCCGCTTTATTGGATCATGAGGTTAATCCCATATCCAAGCTAACATGATTAGATAGATATCCCATATATATTTCTTTCGCCTTCCTAATTGGGATCGTGTAAGAAATATCAACAGTAAGCTGGGTGAACAGCTCCTGAACCGTGATAGGCTCCACCCTCGCCGCGATAGCAGATACGACAGGGTTGAAGTCCATATCCAGCCCCGTCAGGATATAGGAGATGAGCTCCTCATCCTCCAACTTGCGCCCCGCAGATGCTATCTCATCCGCCAAGGCCTTCATCTTGGTGATGTACTCGGAGACGGTCGACGTCCCCTTTGATGCTGTAGCCAGCGCCATTCTGGTGGTGATGATTCGAGCACGGGACTGCGAGGCAAAGGTTGCCTCGATCGCAGCCCATGCTCCAGCAGTAGTCGTGGCATGGGAGACTTGGCCGAGGATCTCCTTCGACAGATTCGAAAGGAGGTAGTTGAGGACCTGTTGGTCCTTGGCCACCCAATCTTCATACTCCGGGTTGGCGACGGCTGGATCGTCCGGCTTCGCCGGCAGAAACTCTGCCGGTGCCACAACATCCATCTTGAGGAATTTCGCCAGTTTGGCCCCCTTGATCGCCGAGATGACTTGGGACTGCCATTGCTGGAAGTTGGCGCGCGTCAGCTTCTCGCTCGGAGGACAGAAACCGAGAGAGGGAACAGCAGATAGCGCGGAGGAAGTAGCCATGATGAATTTCATTGGCTAACCTAGCTTTGATTACCATGTGAGAAAGATTGGAACGAGATGCCTTGGGCTCTCGGTTCATGTTAGCTTATATATGCCCGTAGGCTTGTACATCAAGAATGGGATTACATCTCAACAGAATGTATCTAGACTAAACATGTATCTACCGAGATCATCTTGACTTACAAGTCAAGGTTACAACAGACGAGTTATCCTAACGATAATGAACCTATCGTCTAATACACGGGCACACCGACTCCTGCATATATGCTTCTCGGCAGCTAGCGCGTACGTGTAAAAGTGATCGAGGCCTGCCCCGTGGAAAGACGAAAACGATGGCGCAGCGACCGCAGCGTATAGCTAGAGCGTTCAGAGGAGATCGATACCTGCCGCCCCCGTCCATACTGGATGTGGATCGGAGGAGTGCGAGTGAAGATACCTGCTACCAACCGGCTAATTGCTAATCGCGTTTGGATTTTAGAAATAGACCCGTCCGTTATCCACGCTAAAAGTAACATGGAACGGCCTCGACGACGACGTCGGTGCCCCTAGCTGATTCGATAGGTGTGACGCCGAGTGGTTAACCAACGAACGCGCAACTAACGCAATAATTTGGCAGAGATTAGCGACCATCATCACTCATTAGTGGCGGTCTCATTTGGCCGATTCCGATCCTCCGCCTTTTTTCTTGCTTTGGCAATCCGCACCTGGTTCCAGTTCAATGCGGCGCGTTGTTTCCACCGTGAGATTGGCATATATGGTTACGCGTTTCCTTCGATCTTCTACGTAGCCTGAATAGAATATAGGCAAAGCACCGGCGGAGACGCGTCTTCGGTTCTTTTGGAGAAAATTAAATAACGGCCATGCACCGACATCCTGGTATATATTATATATATATTCATCATCTTTTGGTTCTCTAAATGAATAGTTCTTTTTAGTGAAACTATATATATAACTCCACCACACACCAACGAAAGAGTGTAGTAACTCTCTCTTTTTGAGGAGCCAATTGATTTGAAATTGAACTAAAGTTTTATAAAAAATGCAGACTTTATTGATAGTAAGAAATAAGTACAATTAAATTTATTATGCAATATATTTTCATAGTAAATCTAACTAGAGACAAAAAATCTTAATGTTATTGACAACCTCTCTTCTCCCTCCATCTCTTTGAATACTTTATCTGCTATATTTAAGGTGTCTGGACTATAATAGTAGTTCAGGCAACAGATTTCAACCGTCTATGCCCTTGTTTTGTTGACGTTGAGGTGGTCGGACTCCACGGAGCGGCTCCGTCCTCCCTTCTTACTCAGCCTAGGCATTCAGTTTAAACCGACCATCGGTTTTTTGGTCCCAGAAAATTTGGTTTTCAATAACAAAACATCGATCGTTTTTTCATAAACTAGAAACTGAAAAGTTGAGTTTCGATTTACTACTTCGGTTTTTCGGTTAAAAACCAAACCCAACAAAGTGTATTGCAGCAGGCAAGAAAAGGAAAAAAAAAAAAAAAAAGAAGGATAACGCAGTCCACCAAGGCGCCATCGTCAGTCCTCCAAGCCCTCCCCGGCCTGCTGACCTGCTCCCTGTGCCACACCGGCCACCTCGCGGCCACCTAGCTCAGCCGCTTACAATCCCACCTCTGCTTGCTCATGCTCGCAGGTCAAGCCGTTGCCACGCATGCCTATTCGTGTGTCATGCTCCTGCTCACTACCCACAGAATTGTTTTTGTGGCGGGCAAAATCCATTTCGCGTGGCGGGCAAAGGGGCCCGCCATAGTTGTAAGGTCACGTTAAATCGACCTTCCTTCCATGGCGGTCCCTCTGCCCGCCACGGTAAATGGATTAACGGTGGCAGGCATATAACAATACCCGCCATGGTAAATGGTTCTAAAAAAACAAACAAAAAAAAAGAAACCCTAACCCGAAACCCGGACCTAGCTGGGCCCCGATATGGGCCTACGCCGCCGGATCCGCTGTGTAGATGACCACTTGCGCCACCGCTAGACCCGCCGCCACCATAGATCCACGACCAACGTTTGAGGCCGCCACGCTGTTGACACCTGTTATAGCATAATATTAATAGTCAACTAAACATGAAATAAGGGCATAAAATGAATATCAACATAGACTAGGGGTTTTACTAACATAATTCCACAAGGTGATTTATATCTTTATAGGGACTTAATAGATAAAATCAGATAAGAACGATGAGAAACCAAAGAGTTTACATCCCATACGATGACAAGACTTAACCGTGAAGTAACTCAACCCAAAATGTGGACTAAAACACTCTAGAAGATACGAGAAGACACCGGGAGAAAACCCGACACGATTGTGTCCGCGGGATCTTGGCGGCGGCCTAAAAATCCACGGCGGCCGCCTTATTTCCACCAATCAGCCTCATCTTTCTAGGTCAGTTTGTAACCGACTTTGAGGTTGTATCTACACCGTTGCCAAGGTTGGTTTGATCCAATGGTCATCGTTCATCGCCAAGGCCTATATAAGAAGACCCCACGACCCGGGGGTGAAACCCTATTCATTCTAATTCATTCTATTCTTTATCTCTTGACACATTGGTCATAGAGGTGTCCCAATGTGAGGACAACCTCTCCCCCACATTAGAGAATTAGGGCTAGACTCTCCAATGTAGTAGATTAGCAACTAGAGAGTTAGGGAGAGTGGAGTGCGGCTCCAGTTCTAGAGATGTCTCAGAGTTTGGTATGTCTTGTATCCTTTCTTTGTAAGACTTATGATTTATATATTTATCTTCTCTATTTACTTCCATGTCTTTCATATATGGTTAGTATAGTTGTTATGCTATTGCATGGGATTTCCGCTTTTGATTGAGGGCTCTAGTTATGCTAGGTAGCTAGAGTAGTAATCGATAGTGTAGACTTGGTGTCTAGGCTATAGGTTACCCGAGATTGCACCCAACCCCACGGATAGTTTGTGGTAGCCCCAGGTGGTGACAGCCACGGCGGCGGCGTATTCCACCACGTTCGGGTTGGTGTTTGTAGGACTGTAGTCGGAGCTTCCTAGCCCCCTTCTCATCTCTTTCTGTGTCTAGTGTTCTGATGTCCCGAAGTGCTTTGGTGCGATTGCTATCATAGAACCTAGGTAATAGAGAAGTACATAGGAACCTTGATCTCTCCCGCTATCCTCTCAACTTGCTAGCTACATATTTATCTTAGGAATTCTCTTGTGTGTGATTACTCATAACTTTTGTCATATATCATTTACCCCCTTACTTTAGTCTAGTGGTTTGCTAATTTAGTAGATACATGATTGTGAGTTATTAGATTCTTTAGCCAAAGCTTCCCTGTGGATACGATACTCTAGAATACTCTTCTAGGGAAAAGCTACAATGGTATGTTGTGAGCTTGCGGAACCTTCATATTCTTTTAGCACTTAATAAATACCAACAAGCTTTTTGGCGCCGTTGCCGGGGAAGCAATTGGCGTATAAGATTTTAATAATGATCCTGATGTCTGCTAATTTAGTGTATCACTAGCTTTAGTAGGATTACCCTTGTTCTGTTGAGTTGTGGAATAGACAGGACAAAAGATGTCATTGCGACCTTCCGACAAGATTCCACAAGAAAAGAAAAGAAGAAAGATTGAAGAACCCAGGGTGCCTGATCATTCAAGATTCATCAACATGGGAACCCTGCTATCTCAAGGTATGCATTTAGATATATTATTATTCTAATCATGTATAGTTTAGAGAAGAAGTCGCCGTCACAAAAATTCAATGAACACATATCAAGTGACGTACATAGAAGTTGCACATCGTGGTAAGTATGATCAATAAAGGTGAGAAAGTCTTGCTCATGGACTATAAATTAATTGAGTAGTTATCATTTAATTTCTTACCCTGCATGTTTACTTGATTAACTCATGCATTCACTCCGCTTAGTTTATGTTTTATCATAGTAGATCCATTGCATGCCCTTTGCATACATCCATGTCATTTGCATCTAAAAAGAAATTCTCACCATGATCATGCTCTTTCATCTCTAATTGGATAGATCTCTATAATGTTTTCATGCCACCTTTGTTTGCTATAGTATGCTTTATTTTGGGAGTATTATATAGGCATATAGGGTATTTCCAAAGGCTTTTAAATTAAGCGTGGTGCTTAGGTTAAAATGCCTTCCTTAATTGAATTAGACATGGAGTCTAGTTTGGTTATTGAACTAAGAATTGCTTGCGTAGACATTGGTTATTGTGTTGGACTGACCCCTGCAGAAAAAACTCTCAAATCCAAATCGGGTAAGTCAAGAGATGAACTTAGATCAAAGATGAAGCAAGGCATATGATGAACTCCAAATTTGTGCAAAAGACACGGCTCATTCATCATTGATGGAAGATCTGTAAGTATCATTCATTCACTTATTGTCTTTTGCTACAAAGTACCTTTGCCTTGAGCCATGCTAGAGTGCAACCACGAAAAAAAAAAAAGTGTTATAAGACATAATAAGTAATATATATTCTAAAAGTAAATAAAGAACCATCTTTCCATTAGCATAGATGAAATCATACAAAACTTGGACACAACCCCTACTTCAATCTTGTTGTATTCCTTCGGGTATGTGTCCACTAATATTTTGCGAAAAAAAGTCTATGCTATGTCTATTTGATGAAGAAGAGTGTCATACAACATGATCACGAAAAAGTAATCACTCAAAAAGAAGTGGATGGAGAAAGCTACAGGCCATAAGAACATCAAAGACAGGTAAGTGAATATAAATCTCATAATTGTATACAACTTTTTGTCTTATGTTCTAAAGATATATATATATATATATATATATATATATATATATATATATATATATATATATATATATATATATATATATATATATATATATATATATATATATATATATATATGAGCACATGAAGGCTCATGCTAAAAAAAATGTTCCTAGGACAAGTTTCCTTCGGGTATTCTTGGTCACTAACCTTGTAGGAACAAAGGGCGAACAACGTCTAAGGATATGGTGATTGCAACACACAACTAGGGATGGTTCAAGTATTCACATTTAAAGTGTCAAGTAACAGGAAGGCTCGAGCATGGGGAGGAAGGTCGATTCCTCTAAAGATCATCCGACATACTCGTCCTCTACTCAAGCTCCCATCACTCTGACATGCTGATTTGCAATCCCTCTACACTCTTTATTACTTCGTCTCTCTAAGTTTGATTGGTTAATAAATGTCATATATCCAAATCAAACTTAAGATAAAATTTACCACTAGAGAAAAAAGTAATAGTAAACAAATGCTAATTAAAATATCCAACCAAAACTTTTTCTAGCATAGAAGCAACCTTTAGCTCCATGACAATTCTACCCTTATTTATAATTACGTGTATATTCCTTCGGGTATGTGTTGTCAACTAATATTGTAGGAACAAAACTATGAGAGGAGCAAAAAGTTCTTAGCATAATTTAAAGAACAAGAAAGAAAGTACGATGCAATAAAAGAGATAAGGAGCAAGATACACAAGAGGCCAAAGAAGGAAAGCTTCGAGCAGAAGAATAGGACTACCACAAGCTGTTACGATGTTGTCACATTCCAATAATAAGGTAACATCTTGAGGTAAGTTGTCATTACTTAAGCTTTACCTTAAAGTATGGCGTGTTCATAAATAAAGAAATAAATATGTTAGAGTAACCTGATCCAACTTCATTAGCTCAACATGTTTTGTTTTTTTTTAGTTGTTCCTACTACCACTCTCTTGATCTCATAGTTCTAATCAGTAAGTGTTGCACACCTTCCTTTGGAAAAAAAATAGTCGAAAGTTTTAATTGCAACAATCATGCTCAATCTTCTGATCTTGTCACCCAAGCTAAGATTAAGAAAAACGTATAAGAAATCAACTCTATCTTGTATATTTTGTCTATGGTTAGAGAAGAATGAATGAAGTTTGGTTCTGTTGGTGCTTTCCCCACCAACAGAGCCCATGCACTTGATCTCTACTATGACTTTGCAAGCGAGGACACACTTTGAGCAAAAAAGGTGGAGAAGCCTATCAGTCTCTCCAAATTCAACAAGTGAATGTCTTACGAGCATGCACACTAAACAAGATGTTGTCTACGTCCATCTCCAACTTGTAAGACCAGCAAAAGAACATGGGTGACACCATCCTTCACAATCTTAGGGACCATGGCTATGAAATAATACATTCAAGGAAAAAGACAAGGTAAGAAGTCTCGTTCGAGAGGACTTAAAACACTGAACCCTCGCCGAAAGGTAAGATCGGTAGTTATCCAAATTTAGTGCATAGCATATTTACCTCCTTGCATTGCATAATCATTTTCCTTTAGCATATTTATATTACTAGCACTTTGCATTAGAAAAGAAAATAAAAATATTTGTTTGTTGCATTTACATTGAAAAAACTCTAAGCCCCATATGAGTAATTTTGTGGCGTGTAACAACCCACAAGGATATTTATTGTGGTGACATAAATATAAAATAAATATGCATCATCATTCTTATTTGCATAGAAAATCCAAAAATATTATTGATCTTTGAACTACTGTCTTAATGGAATTATCATCTTTGGCAACAAGAAGCTAAGTGGCTAAAACCACTAACGCTTAACTAGTTCCACTAGCTTTGTTGTTTATTTGAGGTGAGCAGGATTCAAGGAAGAGAGACATGATAGGATGACACCATCATCGTTGTCTACCTCTACTTCCACATCATCATCAAAAGACTATGTCAACATCCAGCTTGGGGAGGGCAACCCCATGTATCCGGATAAGTATCCCTTTATCTTATTTAATATTAGCTAGATTTGTTTGCTTTATTAGAAAGAAATAAAAAAAGATGCATAACTAAGGAAACCAAATAAAAAGAGTTTATCTAGTCTTTATTAGAGTGTGAGAATAAAATAAACTCTAAAGATAATCTCTAGCCTTGGAGATGATGAAAAGTTGCTCCGTCGTAATTCCTTTCAAGTACCTACCTTTCAAGCTTAATTTCTCTCGAGCTTTTAATGCAACTTCTTTGACTTAAGATTTGCTCTGAACCTGAAACCTGTGGGTAGCAAATGCTTGCTCTAAAGTCTAGGTGATTGACGGATATAATATATGAGAGTCTGAGCTACTATTTATCTTACTCCTAGTGATGCTAGATTATTTCTGGAGATTTATCTTTTGAAAATTAAAAGTGCACATGATAAGTTCCTGTATGACAGAGTGTTGAACCTCCTACCACAACCATATATACATGCTCCATAGTTAGGAAAACCCTTTGATATATATATATAGGCTGCTTGCTTTGCATTGAGTTTGGTCAATCTTTGTCGACCTTTACAAACTTGTCATGCTGATCATGCACACTCCACTCCACTACACTCTTTTCCACTCCACTCTTCCCACTTGCATTTATGCTACTTCTACCCTAGAAGTACGCATCCACAAAGCATCCACCAAATATCCACCAAAAATGTTCTACTCCTACCCTAGGAGAGAGCAACCAAAAATATTCCCCACACATATCCACTTAGCCAACATTTCATAAAGCTCCTTTATCCATGTTTCTATCTCTCTATAAGTTTATTGCAAAAAAGAGGCTTGAGTTGTTTAGTCGAAAAAAAGTAAAAAGAGAAAGAAGAAAGGGGAGATGAAAAATGGACAAGTGTCCTACGGGCAGTAGAGCCTACCTCCCTAGAAAAGAAAAGAATAAAGGAGAGTTAAAAAATGGACAAGTGTCCGCAATAAAACAATGGGTACTTAGATGCCCGCCTCTCCATGAAAAAATATAGAGAAAAAGAAAGAAAAAAATATATATTTATATATAGAAAGAGTATACAGCCCAGGTTCTTCCAAATACTTTCAAAGTCCCAAAGAGAGAGATATGTTTTCCTCAAGGAGCAAATGTAGAATTAGGCTTTCCCCTCATTGCATTCATTACACTCACCTCACACACCTACCATCATATTCCACCATACACATGCATCACTTGATCAGTACGACTCGTGACTTTGGATCCATTGCTTGAACTTACAATATTTGCTTAGTAAGTAGATTTAGTTTTCTCCCACCTAGAGCTCCACATATAAGCCTTAGATATAGGGTGAGAGAGAAGAAGGCATAGTGTCCTACCGCCTTATTCCAAAAATACTACATATTATGAGAGAAAGGCAACACAACATTAATGCCTAAGTGAGGATCCACAAATACCACAAATGAGAGACTTGAGAGAGTCATACAAAAGGAACTTTGAGTTTTATTTTGAAAACTTGCAAAAAACTCCAGAATGAAGGTTGAACAAAGAGTTTGAGACATGGTGCTTGACTTGATTGTTCTATCTTTCAATTGCCCAAGATCTTAAGAAAAGGCTATAAGCTCCATGGTTAAAGGTAATATGGGTAAGTTGAAGGTTGAAAAAGTTTTTTTTTCTAACATAGAGGAAAAATTTTGTTTGAGAGCAAGTGTACTTTTGAGGCGTGAAAGCGTTGTAGCAACTCCTGATCCATTGCTAAGTTTGGCTTTGCTAGGGACTAGCAAAGGGTAAGCTTAGGGAAACTTATTGACACCTGTTATAGCATAATATTAATAGTCAACTAAACATGAAATAAGGGCATAAAATGAATATCAACATAGACTAGGGGTTTTACTAACATAATTCCACGAGCTTTGGTGATTTATATCTTTACAGAGACTTAACAGATAAAAGAAGATAAGAACGATGAGAAACCGAAGAGTTTACATCCCATACGATGACAAGACTTAACCGTGAAGTAACTCAACCCAAAATGTGGACTAAAACACTCTAGAAGATACCAGAAGACACCAGGAGAAACCTGACACGATTGTGTCACAGGATCTTGGCGGCCGGCTTAAAAATCCACGGCGGCCGCCGCCTTATTTCCACCAATCAGCCTCATCTTTCTAGGTCGGTTTGTAACCGACTTTGAGGTTGTATCTACACCGTTGTCAAGGTCGGTTTGATCCAATGGTCATTGTTCATCGCCAAGGCCTATATATGAAGACCCCCTGACCCTAGGGTGAAACCCTAATTCATTCTATTCTTTATCTCTTGACCTGTTAGTCATAGAGGTGTCCCAATGTGAGGACAACCTCTCCCCCACATTAGAGAATTAGGGCTAGACTCTCCAATGTAGTAGATTAGCAACTAGAGAGTTAGGGAGAGTGGAGCTGCGCTCTAGTTCTAGAGATGTCTACAGAGTTTGGTAAGTCTTGTATCCTTTCTTTGTAAGACTTATGATTTATATATTTATCTTCTCTATTTACTTCCATGTCTTTCATATATGGTTAGTATAGTTGTTATGCTATTGCATGAGATCTCCGCTCGTATTGAGGGCTCTAGTTATGGTAGGTAGCTAGAGTAGTAATCGATAGTGTAGACTTGGTGTCTAGGCTATAGGTTACCTGAGATTGCATCCAACCCCACGGATAGTTTGTGGTAGCCCTAGGTGGTGACAGCCCTGACGGCCGACGTATTCCACCACGTTTGGGTTGGTGTTTGTAGGACCATAGTCGGAGCTTCCTGGCCCCCTTCTCATCTCTTTCTGTGGCTAGTGTTCTGATGTCCCGAAGTACTTTGGTGTGATTGCTATCATAGAACCTAAGTAATAGAGAAGTATATAGGAACCTTGATCTCTCCCGATGTCCTCTCAACTTGCTAGCTATATATTTATCTTAGGAATTCTCTTGTGTGTGATTACTCATAACTTTTATCATATATCATTTACCCCCTTACTTTAGTCTAGTGGTTTGCTAATTTAGTGGATACATGATTGTGAGTTATTAGATTCTTTAGCCAAAGCTTCCCTGTGGATACGATACTCTAGAATACTCTCCTAGGGAAAAAGCTACAATGGTATTCTGTGCGCTTGCGGAACCTTCATATTCTTTTAGCACTTAATAAATACCAACACACGCCCACCGCATCTATACCGCCATCGATCCTCTCATTGATGGAGCAGCTCTAGCCGCCTCGGGAGCGGATCCGGTGGCCATGGTCACCGATCTGGCCGCCAAGGGGCGGATCCAGCTGCCATGTCGGTCGCCAGTGTGCGCGCCACCACTGCCGGACGCCGAGCCCGAGGAAGATGATGGATATGCGCCCTGGATCCGCGCCTGCTCGCGGATGGATCCCTACACGACGCCGCCGCTTGATGGCCACCACGTCGTGCGGGAGCCTTGCCCGCGTCGCCGGAGGAGGAGCGCCATGCGCCTGACCTCTGACCTCCCACACCGGAGAGGAGGAGTTAGGGCGGCAGGATGGGGAGGGGAGCGAGACGAGAGCCACACGTGAAGGGGATAGGGGTGCGCTGCCTGGGGACTAGGGAGGTGTGGAATGAGTGTGTGCCCAACTCTAATTTTAGTATTTATATGCTGACGGTTCACAAACCCACATTTTGGACCTAGCTGTTGGGCCTCTCCATTTTCTGTGGCGGGCTCTTTAGTTTGCCCGCCATGCAAAATTGATTTTCTATGACGGGTGCCTTATGCTCCCGCCGCAGAAAATAGGGTATTTTTCATGGCGGGTGTCTTAAGACGCCCGCCACGGAAACTCAATTTTCTGTAGCGGGCAAAACTGAACGTCACGATAAACAAATAACGCCACGGTTAATCGTGGGGATTAACGGTGGCGGGCAAACTAGACGCCCGCCACGGAAAAGATTGTGAGGCATCACGCAAAAAGAATTATGTAGTAATGGCTCACCCATCGGCCACCCTTGTCCTAGTCGCGCCGTCGTCGCTGCTACCCCCGCTTGGTGCTCATGAATCGATAGCTAAGGTTAGGTTTCCGCCTAGTGCCATGGATATGAGGATGAGTGCGGGACTGGGAAACATGGTCGGGGTGGAGTGGAGAGGTGGAGGTGGGAGTGGTGGCTCGTTGCGCTGTCCCTGATGGGGCCTTACGAAGGCATGATGGACGCGGCCACAGAGTGGTGATCGCCACGCTCCAGCATTTGTTCTATTCCACGATTTCTCGGTTCCCTATGCCGTAGAAACCGAAATCGAAGCCGATACCCGAAGCATCATAAAACAAGAACCTAAGCCGAAACCGAAAACCGAAAAAAAAAACTTTTCGGTTCGGTTTGGGTCGGGTCGGGTCGGTTTGCTGTTTTGAGTTAAAAATTGTTCAGGCTGACATCTTATATCCTGCATGCATCACTCAAAGAAATATTGTCGAAGTCAAATATATGGAACAACACGTCATGCATGTGCGGGCGCGCGTTTACAGGGTTCGCCTGTATAAGAAACGTATCGTTGATTCGAGCCACGTACTGTATAGGAAAAGTTTATATATTTGCATCGTAAAGGGCCGGACTGGGGATCGAGACAAATGCGATAAATTAGACCGGATTTTGTATGGAAGTAAGCGATAAATACGCTGTGCGATGATCAAAGGCATCGTCATATATTCCTCACACCTAATTTGTACAGGTCCCACAATAATCTAAATGTTTCTTAGGACACCGCACCAACCCCTCCCAATACATGTATGAACACTAGCTAGCTAGATATCATTGCAGCTTCTCTTCATGTGCTGTCCTCCCCAACGATCCCAACGGCCGAACCTTCGCCGCGCACCCACCCGACAAAGCAAAAGAAATATTGTGCCCCACGGCCTCGTCGCCACGTCGTCGTCTGCCCTATCCCAGCAGCAGCTAACAAGAGCAGACCACCACGCCCCCCCGGCCGGCCGGCCACCAGTATAAAGCTGCGCCACCTCTCCGTGCTTCGCCGCACAGCAGCACACACAACCACCCAACTCCACCATTTCCAGCAAGTTCTCTAGCGCGCGTAGCTGCGGACGACACCATGGCGCGGCGGTCTCTGGCCCTGCTCGCGTCGTCGCTGGCCCTGATGATTATGGCGGCCGTCGCGTCGGCGGACTCGTGGCTCTACGACAAATTCAACACGGACGGCACCGTCCACACCAACTACGACGCGTCCGGCCAGCAGGTGGCCATGCTCAACCTCGACCGCAGCTCCGGCGCCGGCTTCAACTCCAAAGGAGCAGTACCTCTTCGGCGAGTTCAGCATCCAGATGAAGCTCATCCCCGGCAACTCCGCCGGCACCGTCTCCTGCTTCTACGTACGTCGTCGATCGGTCGTTGATAGCCTTCACCGACATATCTTGCCCTGAATCATATCTATCAGTGACATAGATGTTCTTGTACTAACTATACACAAAATGGATACATGCATGCAGCTTTCTTCCGGCGACGGCGACGGGCACGACGAGATCGACATGGAGTTCATGGGCAACTCGAGCGGCCAGCCGGTGGTGCTCAACACCAACGTGTGGGCCAACGGCGACGGCAAGAAGGAGCACCAATTCGACCTATGGTTCGACCCTTCCGCCGACTACCACACCTACACCATCATCTGGAACCCGAGCAACATCATCTTCAAGGTGGACGGCAACGTGATCCGCTGCTTCAAGAAGTACTCCGACCTCGCCTACCCGAGCTCCAAGCCCATGACGCTCCACGCCACGCTGTGGGACGGCAGCTACTGGGCCACCGAGAAGGGCAAGGTCCCCATCGACTGGTCCGGCGCTCCGTTCGTCGTCTCCTACAAGGGATACTCCGCCAACGCCTGCGTCAGCGGCGGCGCCTGCGCCGCCGGCAGCGACGCGTGGATGAACAAGCAGCCCGACAGCGCCGAGTGGGGCACCGTCAAGTGGGCGGAGAAGAACTACATGCGGTACAACTACTGCGACGATGGATGGAGGTTCCCGCAGGGGCTCCCCGCAGAGTGCAGCCGCAGCTGATTCTCTTGATATATTCGTCCACACTGCCAAGTTATTATTGATTTATTTTTGCTGGATATATATCTATGATTCTTGTTTTGTTGTTATGAATTTGTCGTGAAAAACTAAAGCAGCCCCGCAGCAACGCGAGGGCGGGAGTATATTACTATAGTTTTGCTTGTAAAGAAAAAGAGGCTTTATTTCTACTTTTGGATGTGGTTTGTGGTAAATGCAGCAGCACTTTCAACTATAACTGGACGAAACCACCAAATCGCTTTAGCGTAAAATGTGTCCAATATAATGGATGCTGTACGTGCGATCAAGCAGTGTCCTTCCACATTCTTGCGTCTCCAATCAATTCAGATACACATTTAATTTTGTATGTTTGGAAAGACGCAACAATGAAACATGCTTGCTCCAGTAATAAGCGCGTAGTACGTACTACTGGAATGTGCAAACTGCAAACTCCAATCATTTGGCCTGCCTACAGAAATTAATCTGCTCCCCGGGCACTACTTTTGTGCTGTCCATCAGTAGCAGCGGTTGGTCATACGACTGATTGGTGGCGTTGGATTGTATGGATGGGAGGATCGGAAGTAGTGGTGGTTGCAGTGCTTGACATCTTCCTCAGTCTGTTCTTCCACTAAAATCTTGGCACTTCGTTCGTTAGAAGGGAACTATTGGCACCTTTTGCGAAAGTCGTCGTCTGCCGCCCACTTCGCTGGACAGTGGACCGACGGTGGTGTGTGGACATATATGCATGTATATTCATCATCTCAGCATGTGCATATACATGCGTGTCCACACACCGTCGGATCGACAAGCGAGCGAGTCACGAAAGCGCACAGGCATGCAACGCGTACAAATGGAACCAACTGTATTCCTGGATTCCAATCATGCATCAGAGGAGCCATCATTGTTGTTAGAGCGTTTACAAAACCAAGAGCAACCATTTCTGGCCTTTTTATATTATTTAATTAGATTGCAGCCCGACTGCCCATTAGGAGCCAAAGTTTTTCTACGCATTGTTTGGTACTTTGGTTGCTACCTTGGTCGTCCGAGGGTAATTATACAGTTAATTTCTTAACAAGGTGTAAACGCTAGCCATGTCACAACCCAGAAAATGTTCAACTAGTTAAATACTGTAGGGCTTTCCTCTCTCAGTAAATATTTCCACCCATTGACACCATTTGTGCGAGAACCTTTTCATTCTCATTGTTTGTTGTAGGAAACTCCTTTTAACCTTGTCATAAGATATTTCAAAATCTCTCTTAAAAAATTACCCTATCTTTCTTTTTTTTGAGTGAAGTTCATGTTTAGTTTCATGAAGGATAACTATGCCCTCCATCATATTTCTTCATGGCAAAAAGGCCGCCTGCGAGTAGATTTAATTATCTTTTGTGCTATGCACTACCAGAAATTGGATATTTTGTGAGAGGATCGGTTTTTCATGAGAGTGAAAAATAAACTCTCATGAAAACAAAATTTTCATGAGAGTGATGTAAATCCCGTCACGAAAACATATTTTCATGAGAGTGCTCAACACACCGCCATGAAAACTTATTTTCATGAGAGTGATCATTTTTATGAGAGTCAAATTCCACCGTCACGTAATGCACTCGTGAAGGTGAACTCTCAGAAAATGCCTTAGACTCACAAAATCCATTCATGAAGGTTTACTCTCACGAAATACCGTAAAAGACAGTCATGAAAACACCGACCAAACCCGGTGGTGACATCTACCCGTGAAGGTGAACTCTCATGAAAATGCCTTAGACTCACGAAATCCATTTGTGAAGGTTTGCTCTCACGAAATATCATAAAAGGCAGTCATGAAAACACCAAAGCAAACCTAGTGGTGGCATCTACTGTGATGGTGAACTCTCACGAAAATACCTTAGTCTCACAAAAAAATCCATTCGTGAAGGTGTACTCTCACGAAATACCACAAAAGAAAGTCATGAAAACATCGATGCAAACATGGTGGCACCATCCACTCGTGAAGGTTAACTCTCACGAAAATACTAAACTCTCACGAAATACCGCAAAAAAATAGTCATGAAAACACCGATTGAAATATGGGTTTCTATTTTCAATAGAAAAATAATTGCTTAAATACTAAAATATCAAGAACACACGAACACAAGTTTTTTTTTCATTTAATCTGCAAAAAATTTTGTATGTAGTCTTTCTCCCTCATACTAACTCCAAATGCGGCGATTCTTTTTCAAAATGTTTCTAAAATTACACTCTATCAACTCATTGTGTTCTTGCAGCTATTATTTTGTCATGCTTTCATGTAAATTTGTTCTATCAATTCAAATTTTGGATTTCAAATAATGACAACTTCAAGCCAACGTTTTGAAGGAGTAAAAAAACTCAACTGAAAAAGTCAAGAACACAAAAGTTGTGTAACTCATCAAGATCTACAATCTTTATTTTGGTTATTTTTTCATATGTGAAAGTGGTAATGACATTGTTCACAAATTTTACATATCTCTTTTATAGTTTATGAAACTATAAAAGAGAGATGTAAAATTTGTGAACAACATGTAGTCCAACTTTGTTAAAATGTTTTCAAAATTTTATGGCTAGCTTATATACTTAAATTATGCCTCAATACCAATTCTTAGAATTTTTTGACCATTTTATAATATTATTAATTTTTTTTTGTCAAAGTCATAAAAATATTATTTTGAGTAGTGGTCAATAAAACACTTAATTTTCTAGAGATTTTCAAGATGTGAGCTCAAATAGATATGTCTTATGACATATATTTTTTCTAATTTTTAGACATTGTTAGATAGGACCTATAGTTCAAATTATTGTTATCTTCTACATTAAAAAGGAAAAACAAAAATAAAAAGGACAAAATAGCTTTAAATTAGCCCATTGCTAAACAGGCCAACGTCCATTACTTTGGCCCATTGCTAAAAAGGACAAAATAGCTTTAAATTAGCCCATTGTTATCTAATTTTAATTTCTCTCTTTGCATTTCGACACTTGGCTATTTGTATTTGGAAAGGACCTGATCTGAACTAATCCCAAGTATATGCATGTATGTGGAAAATGGATCTCCTTGTTATGGTCTTCCTGCAGGATTTGGATTCAATTTTGTTAATATGTCTAATAAATATGGTCTTCCTGCTATTATAATGAGAATCACACAGTGTGTTATATGTTGATGCATGCAGGTGTGTTCCTGTTTGTTCAATGAAATGTACCGATCAAGTCAATTTCAGTTTGTCGGTGAGTAGTGACGACAGTGATTTGCACTAATATATCATTTGTTAAGTAGATTGTTTCAATTTGACAATTGCCATCCTACTTAGTTGCTTCAACTATATCTGTAGTTCTCAGTAGCTTGTTTGCTACTGGAGAATTAATTTTGATCAAGTGTTACTCCCCTCATTTGAGACTGCAACCATTTTTATTTGATCACCTAGACTTGTTACATATAGATCTGTATTTGTTTCTCATGTTGTATGGATAGATATGTTTAGTAGTTCTTCCTACTTGGAAGAAACCATAATGCTTAGTATGACAAAGGCTTGCCCATGTATACATGTATATCTCTGTCCATTTCATATGATAAGTCATAATTGTATTTATGTGATCGTTCTTGTGCATTGGTTTGTTAATTCTCAGCAAATGTTACAGGTTGAAGGCCACCGGAAAGTTACCTGAATGACTTTGCAGCTGCCATCTTGAACTGGAAATTACATGTAGGTTTATGTCCACTAGTTGTTTTATCCAAGGCATCATTCACAACTTTAGTGGATGCCTAGCACTTGTGACTTAGTGTAGGTGTATGTTTGTACACATGACATTTCCTTTTAATGTAACAATTGGGAATTACTCACATGACAATATCCTTCAAGTGTAATAGTTGGAAATTACTCATGGATGTGTTGGAATGAGATTTGGCTTATATATATGTGCAAAATTTAACCATTAGCTCTGTTGGTAATTTTTGTGACTGTGTGACTCACAAAATAACTAGATGACATTGAGCTCTCACGAAATACCATAAGTCCCATGAAATAAATTCATGACAATGATCTCTCACGAAATACCCTTACGCTCAAGAAATAACCGTGACGGTGGCCTCTCACGAAATATCCTTGTGCTCACGAAATAACTTCGTGATGGTGGCCTCTCATGAAATACCCTTACGCTCACGAAATAACTTCGTGATGGTGGCCTCTCACGAAATACCACAAAAAAACTGTCATGAAAATACAGATTCAAACCTGGTGGCAATGATCTTTTTATGAGAGTGACCGTCATGGTGAACTCTCATGAAATTAATCCGTGGCGGTGAACTCTCACGAAAGTGTGTATTTCATGAGTCTAATACTGTGACAAGTTATTCGTGACGGTGTACTCTCACGCATTGTTTTCATGAGAGTAAAACCGTTTTTCGTGGCGTTTTTTCACTCTCACGAAATCTCCAGTTTCTGGTAGTGATGGTAGTTAGTCTATTGGTTGTGACTTTGGTGAAGATTTTGGAAGACTCGTTCAGTAAATAGATGGGTGCTGTATTGTTGAATCACTTCCGCATCCTTCTTTTTGGGTAAAAGAATTATGGTTCTAAAAACAAAGCAATTTAGTGGTAAATCTCCCTGATGGAAATCCTTAAACAGAGCCATCAAATCATCTTTTATTACATCCCAAAAGACTTGATAAAACTCTAGAGGAAAAACCATCCGGACCAGGCGCCTTATTATGTTCCATTTGAAAATCACAGCCCTAACCTCCTCTTGAGAGAAGGGTTTTGTCAAAAAGTCATTCTCCCGCTGAGATACCTGTGGAATATCCTCCATTCGTGTTTCATCCAGCATAAACTTGGAAACCTCAGGAGGGCCAAACGGGTTCTTATAATAATTGGTGATATGTCCTTTTAATTGGGCATCTCCACTTATTATATTATTACCATCTTCTAGCTAAAAATATGAGCTTTACGATGTCTACCATTAGCAAGCAAGTAATAATATTTAGTGTTTGAATCCCCTTCTAATAAATGTTTAACTGTTGCCCTTTGGTACCATTTAATTTCTTCCTCTCTTAATAATTCTGCTAATCTCTCACTGAGCACATGCTTTAAATCTAATTCAGATTGATTAAGTGTGTTTGTTTCTATTTTTTTTATCCAGTTCATCTAATTTATTCAATAGAGTTATCTTTTCCTTCTTATATGCACCACTAACATTTTTTTCCCAACCGCGAAGGTATTGGCGGAGCTTTCTAATCTTTGCTTGCCACCTTTCTATGGGTGAGCCATGAACCAGAGTATTTAGCCATATATTACTGACCATCTCACGAAATTCGTCTCTCAACAACCATCGCAATTCAAATTTAAACTGAGGTTAGTAATTTGAGGACGAAATGTTTGTAGAGAAAAGTAACGGTGTATGATCTGAAATTTCTCTATTCAAAGCATGTACAAAGGGTATGCGGATAATTATTTTTAAAGTCTGTGCAAGTAAGAATTCTATCTAACTTTTCAAAAGTTTGATTCTGTAGATAATTTGCCATTTTCTACCCGACATCCCAATTTCTCTAAGATTTATGGAGTCCACATGTCCTGCATTCGGAACCTTCTCACAACCAACCTTGGGATCGCATCTAAGTCGTCCAATCATGTCGGTTTGATTCAAGAGCTGAGATTCATCCTATGAGGCTATATAAGCAAGGGCAGAGCTACCCCTGAAACCCTAATTCATCAGCAGAATTCATTCTGAGAATTCATTTAGAATTAGAGAAGTCAAGGCCTCCATGATTAGAGCTATACAAAATCCAAATTAGCTACTATGGTTATTGATTAGCAATCAAGTTTATTAAAAATAGAGAGATTAGTAAGGAGTATTTCATGAGGAGTTCCGGCCTGTTGGATCTGCTCTATGTATTCCGCGGGATCATTCTCTTTGCAAGAGGAGCTTGTTTCTAAGATTATCTGGTTTTCGACTTCAAAATTAAAGTAAAAAGTAAGTTTTAGTTTATTTTATTCTTCAAGTTTGCAACTCTTGTTTGAGTACTTTAATCTTGGTTGCTCTAGATTAGAGGTGTAATTTTGAATTTAAGCGTGGCGCTTAGATTATGTTTACTTGTGAATGCCCCCTTTTGGCTTGGAGTCAGTGGTAGTATCATAAAAGGTGACTTTATAGCTTTATTGAATGCTCTATAGCCCACTTCCTACCAATAGGTGAATGATAGACTTTTGTTTAATCTTAGTAAAGTAATTTTGTCATACTTTATTAAGAATTAGTGTCCACAATAGAATAAATAAATCAAGGTTTATCGAAATTAGAATTAGAAAGTCAGAAGTTATCTCCTAATCTAGATAGTTTCTTAAGTACCGTGATTGCGAAGTGGATTAAGCAAATTCTGGTTATATTCACCTACTGTTCCTTTGGGTTTGATATTTACAACCAGGAGTTCATCTTTTTGTGTGAAGTGCTACAACGGTATTTCTATTTGTGCACTTGCAGATATCTTTATCTTTATTGTGTGCATATAATTTATACCAATAGTGAACCTCAAGTTTCTTCCATCATCTGCAAAATCCTTGAATTCTAAATCGATTGCTCTCCATTGGGACCCATCAGCAAGGTATCTCAGCATGTCATCTATCTTATGGTTTCCTTTATGCCATCGCAACAACTTTGCATGGTCCTTGTTTCTAAACAAACATTTCAGACGTGGTATTATAGGAGCGCACCACATAACCTTGGCAGGGATTTTCTTCTTGGGACTTTTGCCCTCAACATCACCAGGGTCCTCTTGTCTGATCTTACACCATGATGCATGACATATCGGGCATTCATCCAACTTCTTGTTCTCCTCGTAATATTACAGGGAAGCGATCATTTGGACATGCATGTATCTTCTTGATTTTTAATCCCAAAGGGTAGACAAGCTATTTTGCTTCCTATGTAGTGGCAAGCAATTCATTGGCCTTCAGAAGCATCATTTTTGGATAGTTAATAACTGTCTGAAGGCCTTGTCAGAAACACCATTCTTCACCTCCCACTATAGCAATTCTAGTGTGGTACCTAATTTTTCTACCCTACATCACATCTCGGGTACAACAACTTCTTGTGGTCCTCTAGCATGCGCTCAAACTTGATCTTCTCGTTTTCATTTTCTCATTCTTCCTGTGCATCAAGAATGGCTGATCAAGCTCATCAGCAGGCTCATCTCCTGCTGCTTCCTCCGGTAGCTCCTCTTCTGCTCCTCCATTATAGTAACATTTAAGACACCAGCATATTCAACAATAACATCGTCGTCGTCCTCTTCTTCATCTTCACCTTCTTCCATTATTACACCAGTTGTCCGACAAACATAGTTTGGCATGAAACTCAACTTAAACAAGTGAGAATGAATATTCCTTGAGCAGGAAAATTCTGTCGTATTCGTCGTATTCCTACATATGGCACATGGGCAGTACATAAAACCATCTCATTTGTTTGCCTCGGCCACACCTATGAAATAATGCACCCCACGAATGAACTCTATAGAGCATCGATCAGTGTTGTACATCCAATTCCAGCTCATCTGTAGTACACGGTATACGTACGCACGATAATTAAATCTTAACACAATTAGTTATATTAATTAGACAACATACATGAATGAAAACTAATTAATTTATGATAGGTAGTCCACATCTTTTGTTTGGTTGCATACAACAAACTCCACCAAAGAAGAAAAACAATAACCATACTCATAAATTAAAGAATAACATCTTTCGTAGGCCAAAGGAGCAATGCTCCTAAGAATGTCATCATTCCAGGTGGCATCTCTTCCATCTACAGGGTCGGCATCTCTTCAATCTTCATTGCCAGATTTTTGATCATTGATATTTGGAATATTTTCACCATAGTAGGCCATCAAAGCTTTAGGTTAGGTGTTGTATTTTTTGTAACAATTACCACGGTAGCAATTAACCTGAGCATGACAATCTTGCCAGGTTTGTTAGATCCCAGGCATGCGACCAACATGCACTTTGCAAACCATACCATGACATGTAACCAAATTAACTTGATAGACTAAGAAAAGTTATAGACTATATTCAAATATCTAAATTGGAATTTTGAACACTACAAATCATGAATTTCACGTCTACTCTATACTCATTTTTGTAAACTATTGTAAATTCCTCAATTTTGTAAACAAAAGAAATTAAAAGAAAAAATAAAATTCTATAAATCTCTAAACTATAAAATGGATGATGAAAAGGTTTGTGTGCAGAGCAATGGTGAACCTTTATTCCCGGTTGGGTTGAAAGACCCAGAGTAAAGGTTTGTGTGCAGAGCAATGGCGAAGAAGACAACTCAAAATTCAAAACGTCAGGCATGGGGAGGAAGATTTAATCCCGGTTGGAGACACCAACCCAGAGCAGAAGTCCCGAGCGTGGGAGGGAGACGTTGGGTGGGCACAAAAGATGCCGGGAGTAACCAAGAAAATGCTGCCGAGAGTAGAGGTCCATTCTCTACTAGTGGGGTAGGATGCCATATGTTCAGTGAGCACTAATACAACAAGCATTTTCAAATATAGATATTTGCATAGGCATGGCCATTTATATATAGGTTGTCCAGATAAAAAAAGATTTTCTATTAATAGAGGTATGGCCATTTACAAAGGGGATCTAGGAAACCAAGAAACTATTGTCCATGAACTTGTCAAGCTATGCCACTAAGGTCCATGAACATTGAAAATACATTTTAGATCACTAAACTTATTAAGTGGTGCACCACAGGTCCAAATCATCTACGTTGACGTTTCATCTGATATGACAATATATAGGTATTTACATATAACGCCTATATTTTTAGGGGTTATATGGAAATTGCCATATACTGTCAGCATTACAATGCAATGCCACATCATAAAAATGTTCATGTGGCCAATATGGACCTGCACCAATTGACAAGTTTAGTGACCAAAAAAACTCATTTTTAAAGTTCATGGATGTAAGTTGCACCAGTTAACAAGTTTATGGGCCACTAATTCATTGAACTCTATATCTTAGGTACTTCTCGAGACTCAAACCCTAGATATTTAGTTCAACATCGACCTACCACTACACTACCAAAAATTATGAGTATATATATATGAGCAAAGCGCAAATAAGTTACTTGGTAATTAGTCGGCTAACAAAAGATTCAGAGCATGTGAGATATATTAAACCAAGAGCGAATGAGAATAATTATGGCAAGCTAAAATTAAATAATCTAAACACTTTTTTGATGAAACAGGAGAGGTGTGAGCCCCTACTAGAATTTTATTAAAACTGCTCCCCAAGCAGTAAGAGACTAAGCACAGTAAGCACTGATGGATATATGTCTGCATATAGCTAGTCCGTGAATCTAACATTGAGCAGCAGAGATTAAATAAAAGCTTAACAAAGCATCAATAAACTAGTGCTCATGCATACATGCAAGTCATGATCGCTTAAATGTAAATCAATTTATCATGAATAGGATATTGGCCAAGAATTGACTCCAAGGGAAGCTACGCCTGCTCCGAATTCAGAACACTTACTGAATCTTCAGAAAACTACAAGAATCGGTTACCACGGCTACCTAGTGACTAATGAAGGATTAAAAGTTGGCTGAGAGCAAGGAATAATCATAGACGCACATCAATTTCCGTCCAAAGAATTGTTGCTGTTAAACTACTTGACATCACATGAATTTACTATCGATGCAACTTCAGTGGACAGATTTCTGCTCTGGCTGAACTATTTATGTGACTTCAAAACGACCGATCACTCGAAGAGTCAGGACATCAAGCAAAGGTTAAGTAAACTGATTCAGAGTTTCAGACACCAAAATGCTACAATGAACATAGGAGAACATGGCAAAGCTGCTGCTGGACACAGAAATACTGCAGTATTGCTACAACAAAAAGAACAGAAAATATATGACAGCAGCTCGACCTCCTCTCCTAAAAATAATAAAAATAAAAACACAATCAAATCAAACCCAATGGAAGCCAGATTCTAACCACATCCTTACCATACCATGAGTGCTCCACTCCAACAGAGATCCCCCAAAAGGTTGCGATTTCATCAGCAATTTCACAAACTCTGTGGAACACTAAAAAAATTGGAAAATTGAGCAAATTTCAATGTCATAGTGATCAGGTGAAGAATTTGTTAAGTGATCACCAATTCACACATGTCCTAGAACCAATTTGCACCAACAAATTTCGTAAAATGCACCGCTAAACCCTATGAACTAAATTCACAAAATAGCTCCAAAAGTTGCACAAAAAAAAATATACATTTCAGATTTAGAGGGAGGAGAGCAAATATGCAGAAATTGACAATTCGATCACTCAATGGTGAATGTTTACAAGCGAGTTCTCTAGAAGCTTTGATGGCAAAAGGCTCCCATATATATGGTCACTTGGTTATTTTCCAAATGCCTTTGCATGAAGCAGTCAACCCAAATAATCAAGGGGTAAAACCACTTTGTTCGTCGATGAAATGAACCCAGTGCCTTCAGGACTTCACTTTGGCTTGATGAAAGCTTCAAGTTGACATCATGTGTCCTCAACTTTTTATCTCAGTTTTTGAGCCCAAACGGGTCAAACCTGTGGCCAATTGTTATGATACCCAAACCACACCAAACCATCTATTGTCATATTTGAGGACGAAACAAACAATCTCATGTGTACGTCGCTAGGCATGACTCACCAATTTGTTATCCAACGTCCATGTCGCTGTCCCGACAGTTCACCAAGTGCTCATGACACATCTGGCCTTGACCAACCTTCTGTACAAGAACAAGAAACAATAGGGACATGAGAAGCAAAGCAAGGCAGAATGAAATCGTATTAAATTAATTAGGTGTTTATTTAATTTATACCACATCATGTTTTCATCTAGTTTACTATACACTTCGTTGATTAATATATCTACTTCAATTTCACATTATGTAATTCATCTTTGTGAACTATTGGTATATGGCCAAACGGGCCTCTAGCCTAGTGGTTAGAGCACCTGAGTAGCACACAGCAGACCAGTTTCAACTCCCCATGGAAGCGAAATGCCCTGTAGAACCGAATTGAAACGAGTCTGCATTATTAAAAAAACAAAAAAAAAATAGGGTTGGGTTCCCTTGCTGACTTCAGTCAAAAAAACTATTGGTATATGGGCTAGATATTTAGATTGGTATTTGAGTTGGGTTTAGATAATTTAGATACTTATTACAGTGTCCTTGTCTATGTCAGCCCCTCCTACCATTTTCTTTTTGTATCCACCACTGTTTATTACTTTTTTGTTCTAAATTATAAGTCATTTTGGCTATTCTAAATGCATTTTTTTATTAGCAAAAACAATTTATTTAAAAGAAGCCAGAACAAATTATAATTTAAAATAGAGGGGTTATATCTCTATAGTAATCAATAAACAACTTACACTATAAAAATACTATCTTCTCCGAATGTAGCCAACTTGTAGTGATTGTAAATTTCCATGACTTTCGTAAGAAGCTAAGTAACGGCTAATATACAAACAGGTCGCTTTCCAGTGAGCCAGCAGCAACGTACGTATAACGCTGACGGTGAAATGGACCTTCGACTTCGATCGCTCCGGCCACGCATCCAACCTCTTCTCTATATAAATGGAGGCTAGAGCGGGGTGCCAGGAGACTCTTTCAAACAACGACAATACTACACACCTAGCAAGGCCACCGATCGATGGCCGCGTCTTCTTCGAACCGAGTTCTGCCTCCGGTGCCACCTACGGAAGGTAAGGCTGTGGAGGAGGAGACGAGGAACTGGGCAGAGCTGCCACTGGACGCGCTGCTGGCCGTCCTTCGCCGGCTGGATGTCGTTGACATCCTCATGGGGCCGGGCCATGTGTGCCGGCCCTGGCGCCGCGCGACAAAAGAGGAGCCAGACCTGTGGCGCAACATCGACATGCGCCGCCTTGGCCAGAACCTAGACTACCCCGAATTCAACCTCCGGACAGCCGCGAGGGGTGCCGTGAGGCGCAGCTCGGCCCGGTGCGAATCCTTCTGGGCAGAGGGCTTGGGCGTGGACCGTGACGGGTTCTTCCTCTTCCTTGCGGACTCGTGAGTAACTTTTCCTCTTCTTTCTTCCGATTTTTTCTAATGAATGGATGCTCTAAACAAATTAATTTACTAACTTAGTCCCACTACCAAGCTTGCCTCTCGAGAGACCACTACATGAATTTCTAGCCTTATCGGGCATTAAGTATACCTGAGTAATTATTATTAGACTGGAGTTAACTAAGGTTCAACGAGCCGCTAGACGTTTTCTAGGCGATGACCCTTAGCCTAGTGCTTATGCTAGGCTAGACATTTTTATACATTTTTTTTTAGATAATGGAATTACATTCCGGCCTCTGCGGTAACGCACACAACCAAAGCCTCCGCGTAACCGCACACAGCCAAACTTATTACAAAATTTAAGAACAAAAAGAAACTTTAGTACATGAAGATATCTGTACTAAAGATAAACTGGCATCCATAGCATCGAAGAATTGAGATCCATGGACACCCCACCTCAGCGCGCCCGACGAGAAGGCAAAGTGATGTCGCCTTCTAGACACCCCCCCACTGCAGCTGGCAAACCGTTCCACGCTTGATCCAAAAACCAGAATGTGGATCAGATCTGGTGATAGATATGCCGTCGACTCTGTGTGATACCGGGTTGCCATGGTGCATCGCGACGCTGAATGGTCGCCATTGGAGAAGCACATGTCCCCGACGGAAGAGAGGTCGTTGCTCACTGTTAGAATGCATGAGCAATGGCCGCCGTCGTCGTGTCGGTGAAGACGGGAAGTCGCCATTGGATTTGCGACCCCGTCCTCTCCCTCTTTGACCTCCACCTTGGGCACCCCCACCTGCAGCTTATACGAGATCTGCATGAGGTGCTGCCGCCGACATCGGATATGTTGGCGGCGTGGGGTCCGAATCATGAGCCGAATCCGGCCATGGAGGCAACGGACCCGACCACGAGACGACGGATGCCATATGCTTGGTGCCATGGCAGTTCAAGCACCGGAGGGGCTGACGGCAGGTGGCGATGCGGTGGTTGGAGTAGAATTCAAGCACCGATCCTTTTCCTGCCACCCGTTGCCAATCGGTGTCGAGATGCCCCTGTCAAGGAACACGGTGCAGCCAGTCCACCGACGCGCGACCATCAGGGTTGATACGGTGGCCCAGTCTTTGGAAGACGGGCTGTCGATCCCCGTCGGCCTGCTGACGGCCGAGGCGCTGATAGGCGGGCATCCGATTCCTGCGCCCATCGATGTCGCCGTTCGCCGGGCGGGGAGCCTCCGAAGACTGCTGCGTCAGGCTCTGCATCTGACGACCCAACCAACGGGGCTTCCTCCGGCGCATCTTCCTCTTCCGCCGTTCGGACCATCGCATGGTCTTGGGGCGGCCTGACGTTTCTATAGGGAAGAAGGGGGGTGTTGGGTGAGAGGGTGGACGGCTCGGGGAGACTGGAGGCGAGGTGGGTGGCCGGCGGCGCCGGAGTGGCGGCCGGTGGGCTGGATGGGGCCACCTTGGTCTCCATCACCGTGAGTTTCGGATCTCACATCTTTGCGAGCTGTCACTTCAGACATTTTTATACATATACTAATATAGATATATTATCATAGATAGAAATGGTCCAAGAGGCAAGAGCCCAGCCCGTCTCCCACTTAGACTCCAACCTTATCATCTCTCTGGTTCTAGCCGAACCCGCACTGGATACCCATCCTCATCGCGCGCACCCACACACGATGTCCGCTGCCTTCTCCCGCAGCAGCCGCCGCCACCGTTTCCTTTCCCTCTCCAACATCTCTATCGGTCTCCTCTGTGCGTCCGCCGCCGCCATCACTGTTTGTGCGCGTCCGGAGCTCCACCTCCCCGACTAGCTAGTGACCTCCGTCGGACGCTCTTCCTCCCCCACCGGTGTCGCCGACGAGCAGGCTAGTCTTCCTAGGCCCATCGGACACCTCTGACCACCGACTAGTCGCGCCTAGGTGCGCCTAGGGACGCCGCCTTTTGAACCATGACTAGAACACTGCAAACATGAAGAAGAAACATAGAGCTTATATACCGTTTGAATAACGAGCCATAGGCTCACTAAAGTCGTTGTGTTTGCTCATGGTTTAAAATAGCGGGCTATTAAGGATCACCATAACGTTTTTCAGCAGCGCAATGACATATAGTGTTCTTTTTCAAAAGCATGAAAAAAAACAATAATTGGTGCATAAAAACATGAAAAAAATTGAAAATTTATGTACACAAGTATGTTTCTATTTTAACTAGGTAACATTACTAATATGATATGACAAAATTATTCATGAAACTCTAGTGCTTAACTGTCCACAATACAAAATTAGTAGCAAGTGATAACTGTACAATATAGCTTAGTAGGCTTTGATATGTCCTGTGAAATCAGATATAGCACCACTATTTAGACGCTAACGCTAGCTAGGCAATTTAGCAGCGCTATAGCGCTAAACAGTACTTGGTCAAAGTTGGTATAGAGGCATGAATGGCAATAGCTTAGCATGGAGTCTCTCCAGCCGCAATAGCGCCACTATATCCCACGCTATTTGAAAATCATATGTTTGCCTGACATAGGCGAGTTCTAGATGGGGCATATTATGATTGTCTTCCCAGTGCAACAACAGTTGCCTCATCAATGGCCATAGCTTAGGTTGGATTGACGGATCCATATGGGAGTTTCTCTTCTTTTAGACATCTGCTTCTACTGCACACTAAGACTTTGTTTGATTACATTGTAATCGTATTCACATCAATTCACATGGGTTGAGATGGATTGGAGTGTAATTTAGTTCAAGTTCAACTACAATCCACACCGACACACATGGATTGGTATGTACATGACTACATTCAAACAAGGCTAAGGGACATTCCTTTTCATCTGTTTGGGGTAGGTCCAAGGATGGTTTGGCCCTTGTCACACACGAGGCATGAGTGTTGAGGTGTTTGACTCTTGGTGCCCAATTTGCAATTTCAGAAAACCATTTGCAGTGGAGGTTTTTTTTTAGAAAAAAAAATTATCTATAGTGGCAGTTTTCTTAAGAAACAATCAGTCTAAATCGTTTGTAGTAGCATTTTTATTAAGATAGTAGTCAATGTAAATCATTCGTAGTGGCAGTTCTCTAAAAAGTGCTTGTAAAGCTCACGATTTTCACTGGCTTTCCACACTGGCGGTAGATAAAAACACCCGTCAAAATAGGTTTAGAACCGTGAGTAGTAATGTTCATGAGTTAATTTATGAAAATAAACGATTCTAGATGAGAATACGGTAAGAGACAAAGAAACTTTGGTTAGAAATAATTTGAGGTTCTGATGTCAAATCATTTTAGATGCTATTATAGCACACTATTGGAGAACAACAAACTTAAGGTTGCTATTTATTCTGTTATATAAGGCATGTTCAGATACAAGATAGTCAGTTGAAGGTGTATATGAACTTTTGGCACCTATTAGCAAATCTAGACCTGCTAATGGAACTAATACGACTTAGCATTCTTTAACTAATAATTAGCAGGTATATTGCGTCAAAAAATAATTAGCAGGTATATTTGGATCTAGTAGTGCTAATTTTAGCTGCTACTATTATATATTTCGTTTGTCAGATAAAGTCAGGATCAAAACTTCGTCTTCTGCAACTGAAATTCCTGTAAACCATATCATACAAGGTCTTTCTTGTAATGTACTCCAGTTTTTTTTCTTTTTGTAATGAAATATATTTCGGTTTTGGATAAAGTTTGGACCAAAATTTTGTCTGTATCGATCCATGTACTGCTCCTGTGCAGGGCTCCGCAACTGAAGAGTCTTCGTCTCATCTTGTGCACGAGCATCTTCTCGAACAATGGACTCAGCGAAGGAATAAGGAAATTCCACATGCTTGAGGAGCTAGAACTGTCACTCCACTCAACTTTCAAAATCGAATCCAGCTTGTTCAGCCTCGCCAACACCTGCAGCGCAGCGGCCGAGGCATGCCCGCTCCTGAAGCGCCTCCGGCTGAACAAGTACTGCTTCAACTGGCAGTCCCGCATCGGCGACACCGAAGCCACGGAGATCGGCAAGATGCGCGGCCTCCAGGTCCTGCAACTCTTTGGCAACAGCCTTGGCAACGATGGCCTCATGGCTATCCTCCGTGGCTGCGTGCGTCTCGAGTCCCTCGACATCCGCCACTGCTTCAACATCGAGATGAATGATGAGGTGCGGGCGCCGTGTGGCAGGCTGCACACGCTGAGGCTGCCGCACGACTCCGTTGATGACTACGACCTCAGCTTCGGCTGTCCGGAGATGGAAAGAGGCCCTGCGGGACCAGTAACTTTTAGGTACGTCGAGGATCTTGAAGATCCGGATCGGTGTGGTAATCCAGGCAGTGATTGGTACTTTCGCTAAGGCACGCAATTGAATCAAAGTCAGGAGAATGTATACATATATACGTGGGATGCCGCAATGGCCGCAAAATCCTAGTGGCTCCTCGCCGGCATGTCGATCTGTGGATAAGATTTCGGGGAGCCAGCATTAAAATCTACGTGTGGCGAACCTATCGCTACTGATTTATATATATAAAAAATATAATGATAAATATACTTAAATTTACTATATATAAGCTCATAAAGTTACCATATATCAGCTCATGATCAAACCTTACAAGCACTATGTGCGGCGAGCTGTCGGAGGAAGATTCGTCCTCCGAGGCTTCTTGGCTTAAAAAGCGCTTCATGACTGCTTCATCATCAAATACTTTAAATATCTCGAGTCGTACGTGGTAGCGTATCATTAAATCATTGAGCCAATCATCATCCATGTTGTTGTGGTTTGGTTTTTATAATTTTCATAACCGAAAAGACTCTTTCCACTCATGTTGTTGCATGCAATGGGTAGGAGCGGTGCTTGCTCATTTTTTTTCAATCCGGGTATCTGGAATCAGACGTCGCCGATGGTTACTGGCGCCTGCATCTCCATCAGCCTCCATCGCATTAGGGGTCGTCGATCGCCGACTTGCCGCCTCTGCTCTTGATGGGCCACCGTTTTTGGATGTGCGGCAGCTGATAGGTTTTGGTTTTAGAAAATAGGAACCGTCACATCAGGCATCAAGCATGACAACTGAAATATAGAGCAGCCACCGCTAGGAAGGCATGAAGATGAGTACTCTAGTTTCATGCGTGACAGTGGGATCTTGGCGTAGGTCCATGATATACTCCTATACTATCCAATCCATGTATCAACCAACAACCATGTATGTTTCATATTTCACTTTCACGTATATGTATATACACATATATACTAGTGTTTCGTCTACATTTTAGGTGTTGCGGCCAGACCTTGCCGTACTGGTGGCTCCACCATTGGTGGACAGACGACCAACTTGCACACGCGCGCCAATATGAAGACCCTGGGAGAGATTGAGCATGTGGCGGGGCGGCACGTGTAATGCTGGTCGGCGAGGTATGCGGCGAGCTCGGGTGCAGAGATGTTGGGAAGAAGCACCGCACGATGGTCTCGTAGAGCTGCATTGCAGCCATGGTTGGTCTGGCGCGCCGCTCCATGCCTCCGCCTCGCGAGTTGTGGGCCCGTAAGCGTTTCTGAACGCATATACATATCTAACGGTACTTCTTGCACTACCGGAATCCGTGTCTTTGCCGAGTGTATTTTTTCGGACACTCGGCAAAGAGCCTCTTTGCCAAGTGCCAAATAAAAAACACACGACAAAAAAAAAAAGCACTTTCGACAAGAGTGCGAAAAGAAAAAACACTTTCGCAAAGAAACTCTTTATCGAATGTAAAAAAAAAATAGTCGGCAAAGAAACTCTTTGTCGAATGTAAAAAAAACACTCGGCAAAGACAGTTTTTGAGGCCCTAAACGAGTTCAAATAAAAAACTTTTCAACTACAAGGTTTCATAACTTCTTGAGCTCTTGAAAGTTTATATATTTTGGTCATTTCTTCATGTGACAAACTGTTAGTAACGTTGTTCACAAAACCTACATCTCTAATATCCTTTCATAGTTTTTTGGAACTAGAAAAGAGATTACAAACAATAACACTTTGTCAAATGAATAAATGAACAAAGTAAATTTTGTAAGCCTCAAAAGATATGAACCTTTGTAGTATAAAACTTTTTATTTGAATTCATCTTACCATGTAAAACTAGGTTTGAATCTCTCAAATTTGAATTTTGAATTTTTCAAACGACCTCGGATGGAAAAACTTCTTAAATGAAAACTGCAGAGCTCAAAAACTTATAAAACTTTGTAGTTGACACACTTTTTATTTAAATTTGTTTAGTGCCTCAAACAAGCAACTTAGACTTAGGTTTACTACAATATATGAGGAACTAATACGAAATTTAGATACTTATTATTACACAGTGGCCTCGTATATGTCAGCCCCTCCTACCATTTTTTTTTTTATCCACCACTGTTTATATCTCTATAGTAATCAAATAAAAATAACCCCCCCCCCCCCCCCCAAAAAAAAAAAAAAAACTTATACTATAAAAAAATGCTGCCATATCGGAATGTAGCCAACCTGTAGTGCTTGTAAACTTCCATGACTTTCTCAAGAAGCTAAGTAACGACTAAGCTACAAACATATCGTTTTCTAGTGAGCCAGCACCAACAACGTACGTGTAACGCCGATGGTGAAATGGACCTTCGACTTCGATCGGTCCGGCCTCGCATCCAATCTCAGCAGCTCCATATAAGTGGAGCACGGTACCAGTAGACTCTTTCAAACAACGACAATACGACATCCTAGCCAAGCGACCAGCTGGACGCCGCTGATCGATGGCCGCGTCTTCTTCAAACCATCATCTCCGTCCCCACCTTGTTGATCAGCAGCTGTTACCTATGGAAGGTAAGGGCGTCGAGCAGGAGAACAGGGACTGGGCAGAGCTTCCAGTGGACGCGCTGCTGGCCGTCCTTCGCCGGCTGGATGTCGTCGACATCCTCATGGGGCCCGGCCATGTGTGCGGGCCCTGGCGCCGCGCGACGAAAGAGGAGCCCGACCTGTGGCGCCACATCGACATGCGCCACCTTGCCAAGAACCAAGGCTACAGCGAATTCAACCTCCGAACAGCCGCGAACGCTGCCGTGAGGCGCAGCTCGGGCCAGTGCGAATCCTTCTGGGCAGAGGGCTTGGGCGTGGACCGTGACGACTTCTTCCTCTTCCTTGCCGAATCGTAACTTTTCCTCTTCTTTCTTCCGGAATTTTCTAATGATGGATGCTCTAAATAACAAACAAACTAATTTACTAACTGCGGATGCTGCTGCATATAAATAACTTAGTCTCACTATCAGGCTTGTTTCTCGAGGGACACTACATGAATTTCTAGCCTTATGGAGCGTGAAATATATACCTGAGTTCTGAGTTATTATTTTTAGATTGGCAGAATGATAAGTATAGGACTAGAACCAAAGTTCAACAAGGTGCTATCAGACGCTTGCCTAGCACTTAGGGTAGTCGATCTAGACGTTTTTGTACATATACTAATATAAATATATTATCTTCTAGAGAGAAAAATAAACAGCTGAATAGTACTATACCATAGCCAATCTATAATGTCACACAACGGTCGCTATAATTTACTATTAGCATCCCATGATCGGACGATATACTATGTAATAGACCATTGGTCGCTATTTTTCCTCGTAACTACGGAACATCAGTCGCTACACACTTATGTCAATCCATCGGTCGCTATAAATGTATCCAAGAGTCCAACGATCGGTCGCTATAGCCCATTTTCATTATAGCGCGCTCATCAGCCCAGCCCACTCTCACATAGTGAATTTAGTGTGACCCACAAGTCAGAGCCTAACCCAGAAACCTTATCCCTAGAACTTACCCCCACCTCAGGGGGCAGCCGCTGCACACTCATCCCATGCAGCCGGCAGCCGGCGCCACTGCATCTCACGCACACACCCAGCGACGCCGCATCTCCGAGCCATCATGGCGGTAGCCACCGCAGGTGCCGTCCCCGCCATCATGGCCACCGTCAAGTTAAGAGAGCCATCGTGACCGTCGTATAGTCCGCCATCCGTACTCTGTGCTCACTGGTGTCGCCGTACTCGCCCGAGCCGCCGTAGTTGTCATGCCCATCCTAGCGACTTATACATCAATCGCTAGAACGTTATAGCGACCGATGATCAGACGCTATAACGGCTTATAGCGACCATTTTTCTAACGTTGTAGATGGCCTGTGGTATAGTGTAGTGAGCCAAGATAGATAGAAAGGCTGCCTAGATATAATAGAAAGGCCAAAGAGGCAAGAGCATAACCCATCCTCATCGTGCTACACCCACACTCGACGCCCACGGGCCTTCTCCCACATCAGCCGCCGCCACCAGTTCCTCTCCCTCTTCGGCATCTCTCTGTCTTTCTCTCACTCATTCACTCATCTTCTCTGTGCATCCGCTCATGCCTGCGCTCGTCGCCATCAAACGTCGCGTCTCGAAGGTCCGCCTCCCCACCAATGACCTCTGCGGGCGGCTCCTCCTCGCCTCCCAATCGGGCGTCACCAACGAGATGGCGCCTCCTAGGGGTCCGTCTACCCTCCGATTAGTGCATAGTCACGCCTAGGCACACCTAAGGCCAGCATCAACTTTTTTTTACCGACTAGAACACTGTGTAAAAACATACCTTCATTTGAACAACTAGCGATAGGCTCCCTGAAGCCGTTGTGTTAATTTTAAATAGCGGGCTATTAAAATTAGCAATAACTTTTACATCGCCTACAAAGCCATAGCGGCGCTATGATATATAGTGTGTTTTTTTCAAAAACATGAAAACAACAGTAATTGATGCATAAAAACATGACAATTTTGAAAAATTATGTACACAAGTATGTTTCTAATGTTTCACAAGTCTATTTAACAATTACTAATATGATATGACAGCATGGTTTACTGAAACTCCTTTGCTTAACTGTCGACAATACCAAATTAGTTGCAAATGATAAATGTACAATATGGCTTAACAGGATTTGATATGTCCTATTGGTGAAATCTGATATAGTGTTGCTATTTAAACGCTAATGCTATGCAATTTAGCAGCGCTATAGCGCTAAATAGTGGTCCAAGTTAGCATAGAGGCATGAATGGCAATAACTTAGCATGGAGTCTCTCCACCAGCCGCTATAGAGCCCTTATATCCCGCTATTTGAAAACCATATGTTTGCTTGACATAGGCGAGTTGTAGATGGGGCTTATTATGATTGCCTCCTCAGTGCAACAACTGATCAATGGCTATAGCTTAGGATGGATTGACAGGTCCACGCGACTGCACTTCTTTAGACATATGCTTGTATTGCACACTAAGGCTTTTTTTGGTTGTAGTCATATTCGTATCAATCCACATAGATTGAGGTGGATTTGAGTGTAACTTAGTTCAAGTATCACTGCAATCCACACCAGCACACATGGAGGATGTTGTAGGTGAGAATGTGGTAAGAGACAAAAGAAACTTTGGTTAGAAATAATTCGAGGTTCTGATGTAAAATCAGTTTTTATGTTATTATAGCACACTGTTGGAGAAGAACAAACTTAAGGTTGCTATTTGTTGTGTTATATAAGGCCTATTTGATCCATTAGTACTAAAAATTTGTTACTTCCTCCGTTCGAAATTAGAAGTCACTTTGACATTTTTGGTACATCCATTTTGCTATATATCTAACAATAATATTATGTCTAGATATATAGTAAAATGGATAAACCAAAAAGTCAAAACGAATTATAATTAAGAATGGATGGAGTATCTAATAATAGTTATTAATAGTTGCCAAATTAATGCTAGCTACTTTTCAGTACGAGATCGTTTGGATTCACCAGCAAATAGGTGGCTAGATAGTTGAAGGTGTATATGAACTTTTAGCAGCCTTTAACTAAAAATGAGCAGATATATTTGGATCCAGTAGTGCTGATTTTAGCTGCAAATTTTTTGTACTAATGGATCCAAAGATGTCTTGCCAGATATTATATTATATCCAACTACTACATATATGCTCTTATAGTAGTTACTTTACGTGACAAACAATGAACTCAGGCAAAGTTGGATAGTCAAATATGGTGGACTTCGCCCTAGCGCAAACCATGAAAGAAGTTGTTCCTTGTAAAGAACTCCTGTGTTTTAGTAAAGATATATATTTCGTTTTTTAGATAAAGTCAGGACCAAAAGTTCGTGTTCTGTATCCAAAATTCCCGAGAGATACGTGACACAAAAAATAAAAACGAACTCAAGCAAAGTTTGATAGTCAAATATGGTGGACATCGCCAGGTAAACCTTATAGTAGAAGGTCTTTCTTTGTTTGGTTTGTTTGAGTAGAATAGAAGGTCTTTCTTGTTATGTACTCACTTCGTTCCAAATTATCTTTTTGGTTCAACCGATCTAGATCCATTAATAAATGGATGAATAAAAAAATCAAAACTGACTTATAATTTCGAACTGAAGGAGCATTTCGTTTTTTTAATAATATTTCGTTTTTCGGATAAAGTTAGGACCAAAATTTTGTCTGTATCGACCCGATGTGCTGCTCCTGCAGGGCTCCGCAACTAAAGAGTCTTCGTCTCATCTCGTGCACGAGCATCATCTACAAGATGGACGACCTCGGCAAAGGAATAAAGAAGTTCCACATGCTTGAGGAGCTAGAACTGTCACTCCACTCAGCATTCCGAATCCAGTCCACCTTCTTCGGCCTCGCCAAGACCTGCAGCGCAGCGGCCGAGGCCTGCCCGCTCCTGAAGCGCCTCCGGCTGAACAAATACTTCTTCCACAGGGGTTCCCGCATCGGCGACACCGAAGCCACAGAGATCGGGAAGATGCACGGCCTCCAGGTCCTGCAACTCTTCGGTAACAGCCTTGGCAATGACGGCCTCATGACTATCCTCCGTGGCTGTGTGCGTCTCGAGTCCCTCGACATCCGCCACTGCTTCCACGTCCAGATGAACGATGAGGTGCGAGCGGCGTGTAGCAGGCTGCACACGCTCAGGCTGCCGGACGACTCCGTTGACGACTACGAGCTCAGCTTCGGCAGTCCTGTGATGGCAAGAGTCCTTGGGGGCCACTAATATTTAGGTACATCGAGGGTCTTGAAGATCCGGATCTGTGTGGTAATCCCGGTAGTGATTGGTACTTCCGCTAAAGCGCGAAATTCAACCAAGGCAGGAGAATGTATACATATTTCTGCATGCACCAGTCCGTCGTACACCACTGCTCCTATGCGGGAAGACTTAGGAGATTAAAGAATTATTACAAGTTCGTGTTAAGTATCCATGACTGATAAAGGATAATTATTGTTGTGTTTTCATTTACTGTTTGTTTTAAGACATACTACATGTGTTCTCTTTCTCGTCGTATTATTCTCTCCATTCCAAATTATAAATCGCTTTAACTTTTTGGTACATCTATTTTGCTTTGCATCTATATATAATAATATGTCTAAATACTTCGAAAAATGGATGAAACAAAAAGTCAAAACGACTTATAATTTAAAAACGATGAAACTGTAAACATATCAGTTATACTCCTTTTTATATTTCCATTTATACTCATTTGGTTGAATCCTTATTTAAACTATGGTATGTCACAGCACAGGACCGGCCCGGCCCGGGACAAGCTAGGCGTGGCCCAACCGCCACGGATGGCCTAGAAAGGGGGGCGGGCGCCGCCATCTCCTCCACCTCTACATCGTCATTGCTTCAGATTAGGATTAGGACTTTTGGTGTGAAGGATATTCCGACTCTATAGGGAAATCGCCTATCGAAAAATAAATAAGGATTGCTTGTAAAAGGTATTCCAACTATATTAGGAAACCTTTAGAGACCTGCTTGAGATACAAGTCTCATAGGGAGGGCCATATAAATAGGGAGGATGTAATCTCTTAGGGGCAAACAACAAGAAATAATTCCCGGTCTTTTCCTTACACCACCCCCGCCTCCTGCCCCCCTCCCAACGTCGCCGCCCTCCCTCCCTCCCAGCCAAGACGCCCGCCCTAGGGCAGCACCGTCGCCCGAGGCGGCCGCCCCCCGTCTTGTCGCCGCTGCCCCCTCAACGCTGGGCTGTGACATCCGTATCCGGGGCCAGGATGATTCCCACCACCGATGGCTTCCGAGAACCACACCTTCTGCATGGCTCTCAAGCAACTCCCCGAGGACAGCTTCGCCAAGATCCATGGCCGCTTCAACGAGATTGAAGAACGCCTTCGCCGCATGGAGCACGTCTACACGTTGACTCCAAGATTCGTCTCCCTCCTCTACACTCCACGCCGACACCGAAGGACGGCACCACCATGGCCACTGTCGCTAGCTAGGGCCGTCCCCGATGATGCCACTGACGACGACGCCGACCCTTCCATCCTCCAGCTAGAAGAGGTTAGCGACATCACCCAAGGCGACCTCCGGATCGTCATCAACAACGCCATCGACAACAACCCAATACTGGCCACTGCTTCCTCTCCACCGACACCCGCACCCGCGTAGGAGCTAGGGGCGGCACAGCTGGCGCCACCCGCGGCGCCCTTGCCAGCAAGTCAGCGGACCACCCATCCCACGCTACGCGGTACGCCTGGAGGTACCAAAGTACGATAGCAGCGACAATCCAGACCTCTTGATCAGCAAGATGGAGATGCTCTTCCAGCTCCAGAGAGAGATCAACCCAGAGTTCCACGCTCGGTATCCCGCTTTCCATCTGACAGGTGTTGTTGAGCTCTGGTTCAACAATCTTCCAGAAGGAGACCGTTGGTCGAGTGGGACGCCTTCACCCGCTACCTGAGGCGTGACTTCGGGCCACCCATCGACAACAACACCACGGGCGACTTGGCTCCGCCCAAGCAGGAGGGCGATCTAGATGACTACATCACCGCCTTTGAGGCCTACGCTACACACATGGACCTCTCGAGCCCATTTCACCGCATCCACCTCTTCGTCGGTGGGCTCCGCACTCAGCTTCGAGAGGCACTGACATGGGAAGAGCCGCGTATGATGCATGAGGCCATTGACCTCGCTCGTCAATACAACGCTCAACCCCCCGACGCGCCACCGACAACAGTGGCTAGCACCGACGACATCAACAACGGCAACGGCAACGCTGTCAACATCGACACCGACATCGACCGGTGCTCGAGGCTAGGGCGCCAGGGCAACCGCGCCTAGCCCTGGCCATGGAGGCCATCGACGATATGGTGGCAATCGACCTCCTCACCGAGCTTCACCTAGGAACCTTGACAAACCAGGAGCTCGCAGTAATCGTAGGTGCCATCGAGCTGCAGGCCACAACACCGGAGTGGACCCTCTACAACGGCATTGTGAGGTACTTCTGTGTGGTAATCCCGGCAGTGATTGGTACTTCCGCTAAACTGCAGTTCAATCAAGGCAGGAGATTTTATACATATTTATGCATGCACCAGTCCATGGATACACGACTACTGTAAACTTATTAGTTGTACTCTTTTTTATATTTTCATTTATACTCATTTGGTTGAATCCTTGTTTAAACTATGATATCTTTTGTTACTGCCAATATCTCATGACATCATGTACAAATCTTAATTTTAATCTTTACATGCTTATTGTAAATAAATATCTTACTTCTTGATTGTACTTTTCATATAGAGGAACAGCTGGAATTAATATATATATCTCAAGCTTGTTTGCCGTCTTTATAAGGACTTCGGCTTGATAAACATTTCAAACAGAGCAATTCTTCCCTGAGTGTCTTTGGAAAAACAAAGTATAGTTTATGACATTATTAATATACCTAATCTCACTTAAGGAGTAGTTAGCTTCAAACATCAAATCATTAATTTTACATAAATTTGATACATATATTCAGAGATACATAAAGTGAATACAAATTTTAGTTTAATACAAAACAGAGTTTCAAGGCAAAGAAGCTATGTACAAGCTCTCATGTTTGTTAGTTATGATATCACTCCCCTAGTCCCAAAAAGAATGCACATCTTGCTTCTCGATAAGTCAAAGAATCTCTAAGTTTGACCGAATTTATAAAAAAATGTAGTGTCAGTTGAATCTCTAATTAAGTTTATTATTAAACCCAGTGGAAGACAAATTCTAACCACAGCCTTACCATAAAATGAGTGATCCAATACGCTGAGAAGCCCAAAAGACTGATGGCCGCGTCTTATTCGGACCATCATCTCCTGGGAGGAAGCCATCGCTGGTGTTGGACCAGCAAGGAAGGAAGCTGCTGCTGCAAGCTCTCGGCTCAGGACGAAGAGGCCTGTGAAACCCAAGCACTTGCTACTCTGGCGCTGAATGGTCTTAGTAAGCGTCTGCGTGCGCCAAACAAAGGCAGAGCCTCTTGTACTTAAGGTAGAGTTGTGAGAAGAGAGGATCATCGAATTTGTAACTGAATTTCAACCCGGGCTCCAGCCAGATTCCTTCCCCTCTACCCAGGGGCGGACCCATAAGGTGGTCAGGGAGGTCCACCGACCACCCTGCGGCCCACCGGTCATACATAGAGTCTATAAATGAAAAATGCAAAAAGAAAAAAAAAGAAACCGAACCATCGCACGACGCACACGCAGTCTGGCAGCGAGGAAACTGAACCATTGCCGAGGATCGCACGCCGTCTTGCGGTCCGCGTGTGCGGCGGCCCAATAGGCTATACGTAGCGGCCCAGGCAGGCAGGAGTGTTGTCGAACAAATCGGCGCGCCGTAGTAGTCCGTCGCGGTCGAGGCACAGGGCATCGCGGCTTCCGTCGCCCACTGCCGCCCAATCGTCCACTGCCAGGCACTCACAGTCCTGTATTTCATCCCCTCCAGGAGCGGCTTCATTGTAACAAGCCACTGTGCCCGCGCTTCACTGCGGGTGATGATCTGCTTGATAGATCAAACATTGTGGACCATATAGATATGTGGTACTTGAAAGTATCTCAACGGAAGATAATCTATGGTGGCAGGTACTAGGAAGGGACTGACCGTTGGTCCATAGTAATATGCATGGCTGAAGGATTCTGTTGTCTGCCACTTTTAGCAAGATGCTGGACACCAATAAGCAAAAAGAGCATGAATCGCATCCTTAGAATAGGCAACTACTCTACCTTTTCAGCATGCATATGTTGCTAGCTTCTATATTTGACCAAGCACTATTTACAAAGCATGAGTACCGGTAGATACACACACATGAAAACAACTAACCTTCTTTGTGTGCCCTTGCTTTTGGCCTCGACACTCCCGTGTCCTAGCTCGATGCTCTCTTACTCGAACTTGCAACCCTCCCTAAAAAGAACATTACAAAATAAGTTGATCAACCCAAAGAATCCACCCTAGTAACCTAATATACTATAGAGGTCTATGGCTAGCGAAGACCACACTAAAATGTCTTCAACTGATTATAAGCATACATCAATAACTACCTGCTTTCTTTGCTCTTATTGTAGACTTTCGGCGCTCCTGTCTTTTCCCCAGATCGACGTATCGTCCTCCCACCCAGAAGATGGTGTAACAACTCCTACAATATTGGTAGCAATTTTGCTGCTTATAGACAACAAAAAATATCTATATATATATATATATATATATATATATATATAATGCAAACACAAGAGAGTGCACCTGGTTGGGAGGAGGAGCCTTCTCTCCGCCTCTTCCGTGTACTGCTCTCAGGCGCTCCCTCCATGAAACGTTATTGGTGGATCACCTATAGGGAGCATAAAACCATCTCCATACATAAATAAAGTTCCTAAGTACAATAAATGTGACAAGAAGCATGATCAAATGAGATCATTTCTTGTTCAACGGGTTCCCAAGAAAAAAATATCTAACACAATTTAAACCCGAGCAAATTTTGTGCATGTAAATTTGCAATTTTCAAGAGGACCATCAGTTTCAGTATATCTCACCTGATATTATGGCACTAGATGTCTCCTATTTCACTTTCCAGTGCCCTACACGATGTTTCAGATAGGAAGGCAAAGGCAGGTGAGAGAGTGCGGTGAAGCAGCAGGAAGACCTTGATTATATAGGCAAGAGGAGAATCTCGGAACACACTATCCATGGGATCACGACGAAGCATGCATCCCATTTGTTGCCCTTCTGGCCTAAATAAAAGTACAAGAAATTAGTGTGACATGACTAGGCATTGTAGTAAATGGCACCTTGTGTCGGTTCATGAACATGCATCAGACAAACACAACATCCCATTTGTCTACTGTGTAATAAAAGTAAAGTATCACCATGACTTGTGCTGATTATTTCTATGGTTCTCGGTTGACTGTAGGCAACAATGAATTGTAATACGACAACATATAGGTGTACACAATTAAAATAGAAGAGTTACCATGGGTTCAAATATTATTAGCCCGTGTCATTTCATGAATTGCAAATAAAAAATGATCCATGTTCGAAAATATCAAGTATAATAATTGCACGCTTGATCAGTTTTTTTTTTTTTTTTTCATTCTATGGCATCACTTATACAAAAAAAAAATATCATATACTGCTAGCGCTGGTATCTTGCTCCATTTCACTACATCGATGTGTCAATATTGTGTCTTTTCAAAGATAAAATACACCGGTTGTGTGGAAAAATTTCTGCAAGTGAACAATAAATTGCTCACTCGATGTTCATTGCAACAACAAATCTTTGAGGGCATGGAAGTGTTTTGGATAAAAGGGAAATATCATTATATCAGGACGTGCATAATTTTTTTTTTTTTTTTTTTTGCGAAAAGGACGTGCATAATTAGAAATGAGAGAGGTACAAAAATGTTGCATGAATGGTCTCCTTCAAGGACATGAGTGTATAAAAATTGTTCTCCTTTTATGAACTGATAACTCAAGTGATTAAATGAATTTAATATTTCATGAAAGATTAAGCAGCGCCTATGTGTATGTATGTGTGTATACGCATATACCTATATACACATGCACCCGTTGCTTTGTGTTGAACGAGAGTGAGCCTGAGATGGATGCTAGTGGCTTGCATGTCGATGCAATTAACGGCTGTCAGCCTGTCATCGCTGCCGATCAAAGATGGTGGTCATGGGGCTCGTGACTATGCATGATGCATGCCTCTTGAGAGAAGAAGACAAAAGGAAAAGCACACATCTGTTGCCAGATTGTTTGTGTGCAGTGGCGTGCTTCTAGGAGTATCATGCATGTCTGGCTTGTTTCTATGCAGTGGGGTGCTTCTGAGAGCGTGCATGCTGCTGAGAGCGTCCATGTCTGGCTTTTGTGTGGAGTGGAGTGCATGGCCATACACGCTCAGAAGAGGCATGCATGCTGCTGGAGCATAGTATCAATGCTACTATTTTTTATCATGCATGACAGCAAGGCTCCAGAAATGCAGTAGCATAGTTCTTATGAGAGCGATAGATCGATCATGCAGAGTTTTTATGAGAGCGATGAATCAACAAGCTAAGAGGAGAAAGCGTAAGATAATAATAAGAACCTAGTGATCTGAACCGTAGAAACCACAGCATACGTGGTTGAGAGACCAAACTATCGTGGCTATTCTTAGAGGCCGTGGAGACGGCACGGCCTAATACTTTTAATCAGTGGCGAAGCTAGAGCAAAATAGAGGGTGGTGCAACTATAATTAAGTGTTTAAGAAGCGTACCAAAAATAAGTACCATTACTCCATTACAGTGGTCAAAAACATAAAAAAAAAAAACATTTAACTTCAAGTCCTAAACATCTTGGACATTTGATTGCCTGAAAAAAAAAAAACAAAACAAATGACTTAGGTTCAAATTTCATGTTTTCAACCAAATAATGAACAAATGAAAATAAATATAATAAATTACCTTTTAATCTTCATATTGAAATCTACGCCCTGCCATTTTCATGAAGCGATGAACCACGGCGTTATTTGTGACTTTCATCATCTCCTCTTTTCTCCACATAGGAAATAAGGCAATTATTCATAAATTCATCACCAATGCTATTGCGCAAATTTGTCTTCACAAGCTTCATGCCGGAGAAAATCCTCTCAATCAGAAGCAGCTTGCAACCGCAACACTAGTACAAGCTTCATGAGTCGATAAACTAATGGATATCGCTCATGTTTTCTAGTCTTCACCATTCTTTGAGAAAGCTCGCCAACAGTTTGTAGGTTAGAGAACCTAGCATCATTCTTCACATCAGATATGTAGACACCAAGGTTGTGGCTAAGGTCTCTCAATTCTCCGTAATCAAAGTCATGTGGATAAAGCTTTGCAAGGTTCATCAAATTTTCCAAATTAAAATCATGAAATGAATCTCTTGGACTGAAGGAAGCCGAACAGATAAGCAATTGAGAGCTTGTTTCATTGAAGCGTTGTCAAGCTCTTGAAGTAGCCAATCAATAACGCCATTGAAACAATCAACTTGATAGTAATGTTTGTTTGTAATTCCAGATCTATGCCTCCGCTTCTTGGGATCGACATATTCATCTTCCATTACTAATTTGACTATATCATTCTTGTCACAAAATTCATAGACCTCATCTATTATTTTTTCCCATTTTTCTCTTCTAAGCTCATCTAGTTGGGCTCTAGTTGCTCCCACACATTTCATAGCATTCACTATGTCCTGATCCTTCCGTTGCAATGCCAATGACAAGATATTTGTGGTTCCCAATATAGTCAACATGAGATGCAAATAGAAGACAAAGTCAAAAGACTGGAAATATTCTAGAAGATTTGATGCTTGGTCTCTAATTTTCCAATCCTTTTTATCATTTTCCACAATTTCTAGCACCTTTACTATTGTAGAAAACATGTCAATCAAACTTTTGAGAGACTTATAATGGGAACTCCAACGAGTATCCCCAGGTCTTTGAAGACTTTGCTCTTGATTCAACCCTGTGCCGGTTTCAAGTTGCCCACACCCTAGTGCCTTACTAATTTCTGTCAGATTAATATCTCTAATCAGATCCCTTCTCTTGGATGATCCACCCACCACATTTAGTAACAGAGAGATCCTTCTCTTGGATAATATTCTAGCAACGTCAATAGACCCATTCAGCCTAGTAAGATAATTCTTCTTACCAGATTCACTGCCTCTCTGATAAGCAACATCAATATGCTGATTTGTTTGTAGCAGATCATCACACTTCTTCACTGCAACATTGTGTGCTCCATTGACATCTCCTACATGAGCTCTTAGCCTGTCCTTTTTATGAAAAGTGTTCCAACCATTTTTAACAAATGCATCATAACCAGCATCCCTCTTATCTCTAAATAAAAAACAACAAAAACAATATGCTTTATCTTTGGACTCACTGTATTCAAGCCAATCGAACTCATCGAACCATTCGAATGAACCTTCTCGGAGCTCCTCCAATATATGTCACAGGAAAATCAAGTGTACGAGGCTGGCAAGGCCTATTCTCCAAATATTTCCTTCTCACAGTCTCTTTTGAGATTAGGATGATAGTCATCAATTTGCTTCCTTAATCCTGGATCATATTTAATCTCCTCCTCCCAATTGATATCATCCAAACAAGGATTCCGGAGATTACTGCAACTATCAGGCTCTGGTTCTTTTCTTTTGTAAAATCGTTCCATCAATTAGCCTGCTATTAACACATATAAAAGGAGCAAAAATATGTACTGCGTTATTTTAGATTAATTTGAGAAAGAGAAAAAGAAACGACATATATAATCTAATCTAATCATACCTTAAAATATTATTCTTGGCGGCGTGGTCTGCTTTCTACTTGGTGCCGTGATCTGCTTGTGGATGATCTGCTTTGGTGCCTTGATCTTGCCTTGGTATGCTTGGTGCCGTGATGCGCGAAGGAGCAGTCTGGAGGATGAGCAGGGATCGCTGGAGCCTGGAGACTGGAGAGGGGTGAGGGAAGCGAGCAGCCTGAAGGCCGACGGCCGGACGATACGCACGCGAATATTGGCCGCGCCGCCAGAATACGAAGTGGCCGCCGTAGAATACGAAGTGACGAAAATTAGAGTCTTAGAGACGTCAATGGTCTTGATGTGATGGGCTGTAGGTGGTGCAGCTTAATGGGCTTTGGGTGGTGCATAAAGGGCCAAAACTTGATTACTATAAGGTTAAAAAAAAAAATGGGGTGGTGCATCTGCACCATGCAGGCATAGTATGCCTTCGCCACTGCTTTTAATTCCATCTGTGATCCTCACAATCCTACCCCTACTACTTCTCTTCTTACCCAAATTCCTGATCCTCACAAGTGGTATCAGAGACAATAAACTAGTGCTCATGCATAAATGCAAGTCATGATCGCTTAAAGTTAAATCAATTTATCATGAAAAGGATACTGTCTAAGAATTGACTCCACGGTCAGCTACTGCCCTACTCCAAATTCAGACTGAAGCTCCAGAAAACTACAGGTATGAGTTACCGCGGCTACCTACTAATTAAAGAAGGATTAAAAGTTGCCTGAGAGCAAGGAATAATCATAGAAGCACATCAATTTCCGTCCAAAGAACTGTTGCTGTTAAACTACTAGAAAGTGCAGAGACAGACATCACCAGAATTTACTATCGATGCAATGCTTCAGTTGACAGATTTCTGCTCCAACTGAACTATTTATGTGCCTTCAAAACGACCGATCACTCGAAGAGTCAGGACATCAAGCAAATTAAGTAAATTGATTCAAAGTTTCAGACACCAAGCTGTTGCAATGAACATAGGAGAACATGTCAAAGCTGCTGATGGACACTGAAATACTGCAGTACTGCTACAACCAAAAGAACAGAAAATATAAGACAGCAGCTCGACCTTTCATAATTTTTTTTTTTAAATATCTGGTTTCCCAGCTTTAGTTATAATAAGAAGATGAGGCAAATGTTAGGTTACATGCGCAAGAGGTGCAAAACAACTTCCCAGGTTTGACATACTGTCAAGCTGGTGAGGAGAAAATAAATAGACTACTCACAATCTAAAAACAACTGGTAAGCACCTTCTAGCAGCACACTCATGGGAGCTCCAACATATCAAACCTGGACTCTGCTGTGATTGCAGCTAGGGCCTTGTAAAAAGCTCCATGTTGTCAAGCCTCGCTGCTTTCCGTATTACCTTGACCGCTTTCTCAGGAATGTCCCGTTCAAAGGAGCCCAGATTCTCATAAAAATTATAAAAACTCAATCAAATCAAACCCAATGGAGGCCAGATTCTAACTACAACCTTACCATACCAAGAGTGCTCCTCTCGAACAGAGAACCCCCAAAAGGTTGTGATTTCGTCAGCAATTTCACAAAATCTGAGGAACACTAAGAAAAATTGGAAGAACAAATTTCAATATCGAAAATCTTTCAAGTGACCACTGCCAAGTCACACATGTCCTAAAAATCAATTTGCACCAACAAATTGTGCAAAATTCACAGCCAAATCCTATGAACGAAAATTCACAGAATTGCTCCAAAAGTTACACAAAAGAATATACATTTCAGATTTAGAGGGATGAGAGCAAATATGCATGGAACTGACAATTGGATTACTTCACGGTGAGTGTTTGCAACCAAGTTCTATCGTCTCTTGACGCTTGGATGGAAAAAAAAAAAAAAAAATCTCATATATATGGTCACTTGCTATTTTCCGAATTGCCTTTACATGAAGTAATCATCCCAAATATTCAAGGGTAAAACTACCACTAAGTTCTTGTTCATCGATCAAATGAACCTAGTGCCTTCTGGACCACTATGGCTTGATGAAAGCTTCAAGTTGGCATCATGTGCCCCTCTAACTTTTTATCTCAGTTTTTGGGCCCAAACCGGTCAAACCTGTTGCCAATTGTTGTGATAATCAATTAATTGTCATATTCGAGGACTAAACCAATAACAAACCTCATGCACACGTCGCTAGGCATGACTCACACCAATGTGTATCCAGCCTCCATGTCCCTGTCCTGACAGTTCACCATAACTATATTTGATCAATAAAGATTACCCAATGTTTCAAAAAAAAAAAAAAAAAAGTGCCACCTTCAGTACAAGAACAAGAAACAATAGGGACATGACAAGTATTTAATTTCACGCACCGTGTTGGTATATACGTACTACATCATGTTTTTATCTAGTTTACTATATATACACTAATCGTTGAATTAAGATATCTACTTTAATTTCACATTCTATAATTCACCTTTGTGTGAACTATTGTTGGTATATATATGGGCTGGATATCTATATTTATGTATTGGTATATGAGTTGGGTTTAGATAATTTAGATACTTATTATTACACAGTGGCCTTGTATATGTCAGAGCCCCTCCTACCATTTTTTATCCACCACTGTTTATATCTCTATGGTAATCAAATAAAATAAAATCCCCATATAAAAAACTTATACTATAAAAAATGCTGCCTTATCGGAATGTAACCAACTTGTAGTGGTTGTAAATTTCCATGACTTTCTCAAGAAGCTAAGTAACGGCTAAGCTACAAACATATCGCTTTCTGGTGAGCCGCGCCAGCTCCATGTACGTAACGCCGACGGTGAAATGGACCTTCGAATTCGATCGATCCGGTCTCGCAAGAACCAGTGCTCCATATAAGCGGAGTGGGCTGCCAGGAGACTCTTTCAAACAACGACAATACGACATCCCAGCAAAGGATCGATGGCCACGTCTTCTTCCAATCTTCATCAGGGGCTGCCTCCGGTTCAGCAACTGTTGGCGCCTATGGAAGGTATGCATGTGGAGGAGGAGGAGGAGGAGGAGGAGGAGGAGACGAGGGACTGGGCGGAGCTGCCACTGGACGCGCTGCTGGCCGTCCTTCGCCGGCTGAATGTCGTCGACATCCTCATGGGGCCCGGCCATGTCTGCCGGCCCTGGCGCCGCGCGACGAAAGAGGAGCCCGACCTGTGGCGCCACATCGACATGCGCGACCTCATGCACGTAGACTGCCGAGAGTCTGCCCCGAAGTCGACCTCCGTACAGCCGCGAGAGCTGCCGTCAGGCGCAGCTCGGGCCGGTGCGAATCCTTCTGGGCAGCGGGCTTGGACTTGGACAGTGACGACTTCTTGATCCTCTTCCTTGCGGACTCGTGAGTAACTTTTCCTCTTCTTTCTTCCGAAATTTTCTTCTAATGAATGGATGCTCTAAACAAATTAATTTACTAACGCTTAGGCTAGGCTAGGCTAGGCGTATTTAACATATACTAATATAGATATCTTAATCTTATATCTTCTAAAGAAAAAAAATAAGCAGTTAAATTGTGAGCTTAGAAAGATATAAAGGTTGTCCTCGATAGATAGAAAAGGCCCAAGAGCCAAGAGCCTAGCCCACCTCCCATTTAGAGTCCATCCTTATTCATCTCTCCGGTTCCAGCCGCACCGGCATTCACCACCTGTGTTCATCACGCCGCACCCACACACGACGCCCGCTGCCTTCTCCCGGATTAGTCGCCGCCACCGGTTCCTCTCCCTCTTCGGCATCTCTATCTCTCTCCTATGTGGGTCCCCCGCCTCCATCACTGTCTGCACGCGTCCAGATCTCCACCTCCCCCACCAGCGATCTCCACAGGACGCTCTTCCTCCCCAATCGGTGCCGCCGACGACCTGGCGATGCCTAGGGGTCCGCCTATTCCCCTAGGCCCGTCGAACACCCTCCGACTACCGACTAGTCGTGCCTAGGTGCACCTAGGATGTCACCCTTTTGAACCGTTACTAGAACACTTTGTAAACATGAAGAACAAACATGCATAGAGCTTATATATACCGTTTGAATAACGAGCCATAGGCTCGTTGAAGTCGCTGTATTTACTCATGGTTTAAAATATAGCGGGCTATTAAGATTAGCATAACTTTTTTAGCAGCGCAATGACATATAGTGTTTTTAAAAAAAACATGAAAAACAACAATAATTGGTGCATATAAACATGAAAATTTTGAAATTTTATGTACAAAAGTATGTTTCTAATTAAAGTTCAACTAGATAACATTACTAATATGATATGACAACATTGTTCATGAAACTCTAGTGCTTAACAGTCCACAATACGAAATTAGTAGCAAGTGATAACTGTACTAATATGTCTTAGCAGGCTTTGATATGTCTTGTTGGTGAAATCAGATATAGCACCACTATTTAGACGCTAACGCTAGGCAATTTAGCAGCGCTATAGCGCTAAACAGTACTTGATCAAAGTTGGCATAGAGGCAAGAGTGGCAATAGTTTAGCATGGAGTCTCTCCAGCCGCTATAGCGCCACTATATCCCACTATTTGAAAACCATATGTTTGCTTGAAATAGGCGAGTTCCAGATGGGGCATATTATGATTGCCTTCCCAGTGCAACAACAGTTGCCTGACAATGTCCATAGCTTAGGATGGATTGACATGTCCATATGGGAGTTTCTCTTCTTTTAGACATCAACTTCTCCTGCATGTTCGTCTATACCGAACGTATAGAACCCTGGGTTGCCGAACTAGACTATCGAGTAGAAGTGGGACGCTTGAACCGAATGAAAAGGTAACACTCTTTGTATTAATTTCTCATCCCGTCTTTACAATGGTCATATGAGCCCTATTTATAGTTGAGCGTAAGCTTTTACATGGCCAAATGATCTTCTACCTACTCTGAGCCCTCAGAATATTCCCTTCGGGGCGTGGGACTTCTGGTCATCCCTGCTCCTCCTTTAGCCACTCCACCGGGGGACCACCATTTGCCTCGGCCCGCCGCGGAGGACGCTCATATTCGGTACTTGCTCATTTGAATCAAACAAACAACGAGGTAAAGACGGACTGCTCCGACACGAAGATGGATCATTCAGCAACAGCGCAAGCAAGTTATTGACCAAGGGCTCTCCGCACAAAAAGCATAGACCTGATTAATGCGTGCTGTTGTGCCTTACCGCTTGATTCATCGAATACGCCGTTCTCAAAGGCTTGAGAACCCAAGCGATGTCTTGAGGGTTGATTCAGCCGCTGCCCATTTGTGGGGACGAATAGTGGGTGACTAATATCTAGCCTGCCCCCAACACTGCACAATAAGACTTTGTTTGATTTGTAATCGTATTTGCATCAATTCACATGGGTTGAGATGGATTGGAATGTAATTTAGTTCAAGTTCCACTGGAATCCACACCGATACACATGGATTGGTATGAATATGACTACATTCAAACAAGACTAAGGGACATTCCTTATCATCTGTTTGGGTTGGTCATGGTTTGGCCCTTGTTACGCATGAGGCTTGAGTGTTGAGGTGTTCGACTCTTGGTGCCCAATTTGCAATTTTAGAAAACCATTTGCAGTGGCGTTCTTTTAGAGAAGAACTATTTCTTGTGGCAGATTTCTTAAGAAACAGTAAGTGTAAATCATTTGTAGTGGCGGTTCCCTAAAATATGCTTGTAAAGCTCACGATTTTCACTGGCTTTCCACACTGGTGGTAGATAAAAGACCAGCCAAAACAGGTCTAGAACCGTGAGTACTAATGTTCTATACACTAGTGAATTGCAAACATGAGTAAATTGAGGAAAATAAACGGTTCTAGATGAGGTAAGAGACAAAGAAACTTTGGCTAGAAATAATTTGAGGTTCTGATGTCAAATCATTTTGGATGCTATTATAGCACACTATTGGACAACAACAAACTTGAGGTTGTTATTTATTCTGTTATACTCCCTCCGTTCCAAATTATAAAAAGCGCTTTGACTTTTTAGGTTCACCCATTTAGTTAAGTATCTAGATATAACATATATATCTACATACATAACTAAATGGATGAACAAAAAAAGTCAAAGTGATTATGGAATTGAGGGAGTATAAAAACACGTTTTGATCGATTAGTACCATGCTAAAAAAGATCATCAGAGCAACTCTCTTTGCTATCCTAAACTGGGGTTCCGTTTAGCCTATTTGCAACATAAAATGGTGTCTAATCCAACAGCTAGTTAGCGCAGCTTGCTATCACGCTCGCTCGCCCAGATTCTCGTGCACTGATTGGTCAGGAGCTCGCCCGGATTCTCGTGCACTATTTTCAGTAGCCAAGGTCCGTGCATGGCGGATGGGTCTCAGTGCCATGCAAGAGGTCGATATGATTGTGCATGGAAAATTTTAGATAGGCTGTTGTAGGACTCTATTGTTTTAGCGAGTTTTCTATTTTAGATAATCCCTAAATCATAGGGTTTGGCATCTATTTTTACACGAACTCTTATAGTTGCTCTTAGTACTAAAATTTTGCTAGCTAATAATAGTTGCTAATTTATTCCTTGCTACTTTTTAGTATGAGATACAGTTGAAGGCGTATATGAACTTTTGGCACCTATTAGCAAATAGACCTGCTAATGGAACTAATACGACTTAGCAACCTTTAACTAATAATTAGCAGGTTTTTTTTTTGCGAAAATAATTAGCAGGTATATTGTGTCAAAAAATAATTAGCAGGTATATTTGGATCAAGTAGTGCTAATTTTAGCTGCTACTAATTTTTTATGCTATCAGATCCAGACATGACTTGCTATATACTTTCGTTGTTTCAAATTATAATTAGTTTTCCCTTTTCTACATGCATTTCTTTTTACTTGTCACCGCTAGAAACTGGAAATTTCCTGTCGGTAAAAAACAAACGCAAAAAATACCAAATACCGACAGGAAAATTGAGAAAATAATTTTATTATCGCTAAACCGACCCGACAAAAAATTCTGACGGTAATAGCTCGACAATGAAATAGAATTTTATTGTCTGTTTTTCCATTTTCCGCTAGGGATCGTGATTTTCTTGTCGGCGAACTGTCGACAAGGAAACTACTGATGTGTCAATTTTAGAAACATTTCCCTGTCGGAGTTTGACGATAGGAAATACTATAATACCGACAGAAAAGTAACTTTCCTGTCAATTACCTACCGTCAAATATAGTTGTATCTAGACATAGTGTATAACTAGATGCTTAACAAAAGCAATATATCTAGAAAAACTAAAATAAACTATAATTTGGAACGGAGGGAGTAGTAAATTATATCCAACTATTGGAGATGCTCTTAGGCCAGTCTCAATGGAGGTTTCATGAGTGTTTCATGCACATTAAATGCAAAGACCACATCGGCAAAATTTTACATTTTGCATGAAACCCATAGGAGAGAGAAGGAAAGAGTTTCACCATGGTGAAACCTTTAGGCACAGATTTCACATGCGTTGGAAACTGTGTGAAACCCCCATTGAGATACAAATAGAGTTTCACCATGCAACTATGCAATTAAACCATGCAATGAGAGAGGTTGTGGGACCCTTGAGTCTATGAAACTGTGTAATGAAACGTGCATTGAGGGAGACGTCTTTTCATGCCAAAGTTTCACATCTTTGGAAACCGGGAGGTGAAACTCTCCATTAAGACTAGCCTTAGTTACGTGACAAACAATGGACTTAGGTAAAGTTGAATAGTTGAGTTCGCCCTAGCGCAAACCATGAAAGAAGTTATTCCCAAGGGGCAAAGAAGTTGTTTTTGTGTTTTACTAAAGAGATATATTTCGTTTGTTAGATAAAGTCAGGACCAAAACTTCGTCTTCTGCAACAGAAATTCCTGTAAACCATATGTACTCCGGTTTTACTTTTTGTAAAGAAATATATTTCGGTACAAAATTTTGTCTGTATCGATCCGTGTACTGCTCCTGTGCAGGGCTCCGCAAATGAAGAGTCTTCGTCTCATCAGGTGCAAGAGCAGCTTGTGGAACAACGCACTCAGCGAAGGAATAAGGAAGTTCCACATGCTTGAGGAGCTAGAACTGTCAGCCCACTCAGATTCCACAGTCGAATCCAGCTTCTTCAGCCTCGCCGAGACCTGCAGCGCAGCGGCGGAGGCTTGCCCGCTCCTGAAGCGCCTCCAGTTGAACAAGTACCAATTCATCGCGCAGTCCCGCATCGGCGACACCGAAGCCACGGAGATAGGCAAGATGAGCGGCCTCCAAGTCCTGCAACTCTTCGGCAACAGCCTTGGCAACGACGGCCTCATGACTATCCTCCGTGGCTGTGTGCGTCTCGAGTCCCTCGACATCCGCCACTGCTTCAACGTCGAGATGAACGATGAGGTGCGAGCGGCGTGTGGCAGGCTGCACACGCTGAGGCTGCCGGACGACTCCGTTGACGACTACCACCGCAGATTCGGCACTCCTGTGATGCCTGGGGATAATTTTTAGGTATGTCGAAGATCTTGAAGATCCGGATCCGTGTGGTAATCCCGGCAGTGATTGGTACTTTCGCTAAAGCGCCCAATTCTCAATCAAGCAGGAGATTGTATACATATTTATGCATGCACCAGACCATCGATACACTGCTCCTATGCGGAAGATACTTAGCAGACAAAAGCATTATTACAAGCTCGTGTTAAGTACCGCCCATGACTGATAAAGCATAATTATTTGTGTGCTTTCATTTACCGTTTTGTTTAAGACATACTACACGTGTTCTCTTTCTAGTCGTAATACTACTGTATACTTATCAGTTATATATACTCTTTTTTATACTTCCATTAATGGAGCCAGAAATCGCTATCTGTGAATATTCATTTGGTTGAATCCTTAGCTTAAACTACGGTGTCTTTTGCTACTGCCAATATCTCATGACATCATGTATAAATCTTAAATTTAACCTTTAACATGCTTATTATATCAATCATCCAAACATCATATTTTATATTTTATTAAAATAAATAAATATCTTAGTACTACCGGAAATCGGCTCATTGCCGAGCGCCCCAGACTTTGCCCAGTGCAGAAACGCGGGAGCTCGGCAACGTCCCTCTTGCCGGCGGCCCACAGAAACGCGCTCGGCGAAATCCGATGTCACATTTTAAAATATAGCAAGAAAATGCCAAATTTCAAAATGACATCACATTAACTGTACCAAAGATAAAGAAAAATATTTGGTTACGAAAATAAAAAAAAAATGTTTGTCGAGTGTCAAGAAAGAATGACACTTTCGGCAAATCCCTCTTTGCGAAGTGCATTGTATCCGGCGCAGCAAAGGCGTGAAACTATTTTTGGCGCCCATTTTTTTTTTTTTCCCGCTAGAAAACATTTCGCCCCAGAAAAGCGAATTTGGTAAAAAAATTGGCATTGCTGAGGCCCGGATCAAAGGTGCTCGGCAAAGCCTTCCAGCGTTTTCCCTTTACCGAAGTGTATCGTAGATTGGGGCACTCGACAAAGAACCGGACTTAACCGTTTTTGAGATGTCGAACACCCTCAAACCCTCACTCTCTCCCAACTCACACGCTCTCTCACAATCGCCGCCGCCGCCAACGACCACTGGCCGCCGCGCCCCACCGCCGCTACCCCCGTTCGCCCCACATAGCCGGCTGGAGAAGGGGCTCGCCCGCCGGCCAAAGACGCCCTGGCTCTCGGCCCCCTCGCCGCCCCGCCCCGCCGGAAAGAAGGGGCCACCGGCCCGCCGCTAGCTCCACCAACAACCGCCTCCCGGCGCTGGTCCGGCCCGACCGACCCGCCTCGCCCACCAGCCGCCGCCGCCGCCTCGCTCGCGGGACCGGGCCTACTACCCGCCGAGATCTATGGGAGGAGGCGCGGACCACGCCGGGCGTCCCTTCCCTCGCGCCCGCGCCCTCCGCAAGCCCGGGTGCTAGAAGGGATGGAGGAGGAGGAGACGCCCCACGGGCCGCCTCCTCAAGGCCGCCCCATGCCCCCACCGGCGCCGCCACCCGCCCCCATGCTGAAAGCAGAGGTGGAAGAAGAAGGGAAGGAGGATGAGGAGAAGGAGAGAAGGAACAGGAGGAGGAGGAGGGGAAAGAGAAGGAGAAGAGGAGGCCACTATGAAGGAGAAGAAGAGGAGGAAGAAGAGGAGGCTGCTGTGAAGGAGAAGAGGAAGAGGACGCCACTGCTGCCCCGCGCTCATTGTTGCCTCCAACTCCGGCTAAGCTTGGTGCCCCCCGGTGATTCGGGCTCCCAAGGCCAAAGGTTAAACACTAGTTGGTGGTGTTGCTTCTCAGCAATGTTTGTTGATATATGTGTGGATGCCGGCCATCGTGTTGTGCGTTTTATTGCAGGTTTTGGAAATCTCACCGTGTAGGGGAGGTGCTTTCTTCACCAATCCCTGGACAACAGCCTTTACTCCGGGTTTTTAACTCATCTAGGAATAAAGGTTGACCATCTTCCACTCTTTTCTCTCACTAGAACATCAGGCGCCCATTCGGGCGCCCTACAATGATTCAAGGGGAAAAAACAATATAGGATCAATACATACAGCTAAGATACTAAGCATAAATATTACAAATATTACCATATCAAAAGAGCAAATATATCATATCACCTGATATGTTTCTGTTCAGCCATATATATTACATGACCTTTCACTACATGCTGTCACTGCTATAGCCAATCAAGCCACACATGATATATCTATCAGTTAAAGTTCACGATTGGAATTCATGACTACCGAATACTACAGAGCTGTTAGCTACGAATTGTGATCCAAGTATAAGGCTACAATATAGTATATAATGGTACAAACTAAAAGTGCGGTGAACTTCGGTTGTAAATGAGGTTTTATATGCATGTAAAACATCACTCCACTACAACCGGCAGAGGTAAAAGCACTGTGACCTTCCTTTTGTTGATTATTAGACATCTTAGATATCTTCGACTGCACTGTAAACAATAGAGATAAATAGTTATTAAGGGGACCAAGAAAATCAGGCACGCACATAAGGTCAACGACTTTCAACTTTTCTAAGCATGCAGGTAGGCAGCAACCAAGGAAATTCAGATACACATGTAAGGTCAATGACTTTCAACTTATCTAAGTGTGTAAGGCAGATAGCGGTAGAAACCAAAAGGAAAAACATGGAGCAAGAAAGCATAAATGCCTATCTACGAAATTAATGGTGCTCAGGAAAATGAGTGTATCAACAACCTATTTTCATGCATGCCATTTTAGTTTGGTTCAGTTTAGCTTGTCTTCTGGTGGCGAGATCTCTTCCACTTTGTTTACACAACAACAACAACCAGGTAAACAAAGAAGAGCCTCCATAGTTGGACCCAACAAACAAAGTCTGCAATTAGTTTGTGCAGGCAGTCCACTCATTAACCCCATTCTGAATTATAGGTAACTCCTCTATCATAAGATATCTGCGAACACCTAGTTTAGTAGAAAGAACTATTGAAGTAATTAATAAAACAGCCAAAGAAAATAAGCACGGGTAGCTTTATGTGTAAACTGAATTTAAACTTCATAACTCACAAATCTTTTTTTTATACAAGCAGTGTATATCTATTCAGCTATCACTGACAGGATCGAGAGAGCCAATAATTTTTATCAAAATGTTGTCAACATTAACACATTAGTTAAAAGTTACATAGGACAACCCAATCTCTGACCGTATCCTATGCTAACATGCCTGTCATTTGTGTATCGATGACAACAAAATTGACCGCACTCACAATCTCTTTCCATTGGTGCTTGATATTTTCATGTTGTCCTACCAATTGTATTCAAGAAATGAACTATGATGTCTATATCATTTCAACTTTAGTTCGGTAGAGCTAACAATGAGTTCTTGACCATAACTTATCAGTACAACAAATCCGACTAAAAACTAACAATGCAGTACAGTATTGCTTTGCACTTTCATTTGCAGTTGTGATCGCTGAATCAATTTTGGCAGAACAAAGGACTAAACATGAATCATGACTGAGACAGTTGCAGGTTGCTCATTTATCAAGTATGACAAAATTGCATACCTGCAACCTGTGGTCAGAACTCAGAACCACTACGGAAGACGAAACCAGCAAAACACGCAGGACTCCAAGGTTGACCAATATGCAAAACCCACTGCCTGCATTCACATACGAAGTAGGGGATAAAGATGAGATTGAACTAAAGTCTCTACATAAGAATGAGTTAAGATGAAACAAAAGACTTAAGGAAGAAGATGTCAGTTTATCTATGGGAAGCCTTACGTGGGAGTCTCGGAGCGCAGGCAGTAGAAGCAAGCTGAATTAGCAGCTGACGCGACGCGACAACATCCATTGCCATCAAGGCGGATCCGCCTGGACATTCCTCTAGGCTTTATGATCTCCGCCTCGCTCATGAGCAACCCAAGCAACTATTGTGCATAACCTTGGGTTGCTCATGAGGCTTCATATTGCATATTCTTCGTTCTGCTGTCATCACCCTAATAAATGGAAAAAAATAGGAAAATGCTTCATACATGAATGTCAATGGAACTCAGCTTCAGAAAGAAACTACATATTTTTTTTTACTGGCGGCAGCTAGAGCCCAGAGATGAATCAGAGGTAGTCTCACATTTTTTTAATACCATATCAAATAGTTGGCTTGATTCTAAAGGCAGTCATGTTATCAGTGAAGTTATAAAAGTGCTTTTCCTCCAGCAACCCCATCCCCAAATCCGTAAATTAAACTGATGCCTGAAAATCTGGGGCTCCTAAAACACAGGAATAGTGTTGTCAGAGTAGGGAAAATAGCAAAGGAATTTATATCCTTCCCTAGAAATATCATTATGCAGGTATGATATCATCTGATGGATCTCTAAACCATGTACTAATTTGAGAAAGGCAGATAAAATGTCATTTAAATATAAGCCAACCCAACAAGCAAAGCCTAGATTCATTTTTGCTGTGCTATTTCCAAGGTACTCATGTCATTGCTTTTATGAGCATCAACCGAGACAATGATTTTTAAAATAAGTAAAACAATCATATATGTTTCCAAATATGATTTTTCTGAAAAAGACCCCAAGGGAAATGATAGTACCCTTGGGGATGTGCAGAATCATGGAAACAATATGTACAAACGAAAAGCTTTAGCATACGAAGCATATATGATTTTACCGATTTATAAAACGCATGCCCATTGTCTAAACTGAATATAAATTTCCATTGAGCCAAGTACTACATTTTTAATCGACACATCAGGAAATCAAATGCAACTTTAGGTAATGTTTACTCTTGAACATGGCTCTCATTGTCGTAAATATATGGGAATTGCATTTATCAATCTCAAATGCTTAGCAAATAATGACCGAAGACACTATTGAATACAAAATCAAATAATCAGAACGAAAAAAAAGACCCATCAACCCATTGGCATGAAGCAGATACCAACTTTGAATTGAGAACCAATGACTTCTCAACAGAACAAGCTTAGTGTGTGAAAATACCAATCAACCCAGGAGGCTTGATCTTGAGCTCCATTGCTTCATGGTGGTAATATGGAGCACCTTGGTAAGCATCTCTCACCAGGACGCAGACTACCTAAAACACCATAACAAACGCAAGTCAGTTCGATCCAATCCAATGCCATGCCACAGGAATAGAAAGAGAATGCATCATCAAGTAGCTTTGTCTAGTCTCTTAACGCTCCTGGAAGAGATACATATGCAAATCCTGTGCCGTAGGAACAAAAACCCACCTCACCGGGGGCAGGAAGAGTGGCCGCCGTGCTCACCGCAGAGCCGAGCACCGCCGCCGCGCTCCCCAGCCGGCGAGGTCACGCGTCCACCGGAGCCCCACCGGGGCCGCGTCCGCCAGATCTGCGCCGGCCCGGCGAGACGTGCCCAAAGCCGGCGAGGTCACGCGTCTACCGGAGCCCCACCCGCGGGGCCGCGTCCGCCAGATCTGCGCCGGCCCGGCGACATGTGCCCACGGGAGCCTCACCCCTTGGTCCATGGAGGAGGGAGAGGAGTCGGAGGAGGACCACGACCAGGCAGCATGGGAGAAGCGAGAGGAACGAGGAGGGGATTAGGGTTTGGTCATTTGGGCTGAGTGGGCGATAGACTGGATTGCCTTTGCCTGGGGGCGGCAGGACGCGGACGCGGATGCAAGACGGGTCTGTTGGTTGTGCGGCCTGCGGGTGGCTGCCAAAGAGGAAAAAAAAAAAAAAAGGGACAGGTGTCAAGCCAGGAATGTGCCACCGATGCCTCAATTGCTGTGGACGCAGGGAATTCGGGAGGCTTTTTAATAACCCCGATTTGTAGAAAACATTTATGCTTTATTTTCAGAATACTTTGTTTTTCTGTTAGATGGCTAGACGTAATCTTCCACAACCGAAAGTCATAGGTTTCTCTGGCAATACAGCTTCTATGAGTTTTGACTCTAATCCAGGATCCATGCAGAGCATACAGCCTAATGTTCCATTAATAGTAAGCAACCCCCTATATGTTTTCAATAAAATTAATTTTTTAAACACATTTGTATAAGTATATATACATTTATGTGATTTTTAAATGTATTGTATGTAATTGACCAAATCACTTGGCTTAAGGACACACTCTCATACTTGGGGGTTCAAAGAAGTAGATGTTCAGACAATTCATGATTTGAATCATCAATTAGGTCCACGAGTCCAATGTTGAATTAGCTTTAACATTGCCTGTAGGAACAGAGGTCGAAATCTTCAACAAATCTCGAGGCTGGAATAAAAATACATCCGGATCGGCGCGTGGTTGCAGATTGCGTATAAATATGCTATCAAGGCATGTGTACGAAGCTTCATGAAATTGGGTACACTCTTGCCTACATTCTCCTCATTGTTGATGACTGCTAAAAGGAGGAACATGAGTCATGATGTTGTGGGACTGTGTGCAAGCATAGCTCGGAGCAACCGAAATGATGTGGTAATCTCGAAGTTGAACACCTAGCTTATATCTAGATATGTTAATTTGTCACTTAGCCACAAAGCATGGTTCTCATAAAATTTTTTGTGTCAATAATTACATGTTCATGCTGGGTGCAGTTATGAATCTATTCTAACTCAGACCATGAATCGATTGGGTTATATTTGGAGATATGCTAATGAGAGGCCAACACTCACTACAGACCGATATCGTGCAAAGGTGCTTGCGAGTAAGATTGGAGATCCATTGATTGCTCTAGCACGGTTAATCGTCTTCTCTACACCATGTCGTCGTAGTTGTGAAGCAAAGGAGGATGTATTAGTTAGAATGTTGTTCTACATTTCCCATATTTGCGAGAATCCACATCGGTCACCTATACTTCATCGATTTATTTATACAAGATCGCCGAGTGAACTTGCTATGCACGGGAGACAAATATGCACTTGTAAACTTGAGTTGAACTTTTAGGACTTTAGATGTGAACTTGTGATGCACTTGTGACATATATGCTATATAATTGTGATTGTCGTGATAAATGTGCCGGATGTGGTATCAATGTGATGGATATGATATATATCTGCGAATTCTATGTGATGTTAACTGCTTATCAAGATGGAATGAAAAAAAATAAAAAATACCGCTTTACGCCTAATGGCCATTACGCCGGTAAAGGGGTGCTTTGCCGAAGTGCTTTGGTCATGGCGCCGCAAAAGCGGCTAATAGGCGCTACAAAAAAATTGTTTCCCAGCTTTGCCGAGCGCTATGGTATGTGGCGCCAGCAATGTTTTAAAAAATAATAAAAAAAGAAACTATCCCGAGCGGTAGAGGCATGCTCGGCAAAAAAAAAAAAAAAGAAAGAAACTTTCTGAGCGCCTATCCCATTGCTCGGCAAACTTACCGTCGACGGCGAACGACAACTTTACTTTGCCGAGTGCGGAATTAGGCGCCGCAATGTCCGTGCCGAGCGACGGGCCAACTAGCGCTCGATAAAAAGCCTTTGCCGTCAGACTTTTGTCAAGCGGTCTTTGTCGAGCGCGGCATTCGCAAAGCATTTGCCGAAAGGGAAAGGCCCGGCCTCCTGTAGTGAGTCCTTGATTGTACTTCTCATATAGAGAAACTGCTAGAATTAGCATATTTCTCAAGCTTGTTTGCCATTGTCATGAGGTCTTCCGGCTTGATATATAGGTGGAATTAACATGTATATTCTCATAGTTTCACTATTATTGTCAATAGGTGGCTAGCCTAACTAGTAGGCTAAGTCATAAGTCGCGACGTTTTTCATGCAAAATTCACACACTACGCGGCTAGCCGATTCGAACTCGTGAACTCCCCTCGCATGTAACCAAATCTATTGCTGCACCACACCGTAAACTTGTGTCAAGATTCTCATCTTATTTCCCCACATATGAGACTAAACCAATTGTAATTGCTTCTTTGAGGCTATAAAGAATTCAAATAAAAAGTTGTCTACTACAAAGCTTCTTAGCTTCTCGATATCTACAATTTTTATTCGGAGAGTTTCTACAATTAAGGTCATCTACAAAATTTGAATTTTAAATTTGAGAAATTCAAATGTTGCTTTGTATGATAAGGTGATTTGAAATCAAAACGTGCCAACTAGAAAGTATCATAATTTTTTGAGATCTACAATTTTTGTTTGGGTTGTTTTTCATCCGACGTTGTTTGAAAAATTGAATTTTATATTTTTGAAATTCAAATTTAGCTTTGCATAACAAAATGATTTCATGTCAAAATGTTGCCAACTAAAGCTTCATAACTTCTTAAGATCTATAAAGTTTTTTGGTCATTTGTTCATCCGGCATAGTGGTAGTAACATTGTTCACAAATCTTTTTAGATCCCTCTTCTAGTTTCTTGAAACTATGAGAAAGATATAGATTTTGTGAACAACGTTACTATCGCTTTGTCAAATAAAGAATTGACCAAACTAAAAGTTGTAGATCTCAAGAAGTTATTCAACTCTATAGTTGAAAACTCTTTCATTTGAACTAATTTATTGCTTCAAAAGTGCTTTGGAAAGCTTAGTTGACAAGGGTGAGAACGAAGGCCCGCAGCAAAAAACACATTTGTCGCCTGCTAAACACACGTCAAAATAGCTGATTTGCCGTGTGCGAAAAAATACATGGCAAATAGCTTTTTTTTTTTAGGGGGAAATAGCTGATTTTCATGTGCCAAACTAAACACAAGACAAAGCCATCTTTTGTCGCTTTTTTTTTTTTCCGTGTGTTTTTGTTGAGGCACACGGCAAAGACGATGTTTACCGTGTGATCTGTTAAAAAGCACACGACGACAAAAATACCAGGCACACGACAATGGTGCCACTACTACACAAAATCTTAATGGTGATGGTTTTTTTCGATTTACCATGGCGTTGTTTGAAACCGCCATGAAGCAAAGGTTGTGGTTAATAGATCAAATAACCGTGGCGGTTTTAGAGCACCAAATAACCGCCATGGTTAATCAAACAATAAAAAGAAAGAAAACCCAATCAAAACCATAATGAGCCTAGATCCGGGCCGCCGCCGCAAGGGTTTCGGGCGGCGCCGCCATGAGCGGATCAGGTGGCGTAGATGTCGGATCTACCCTTCGCCCCACCGGATCTGGAGGAAAGGGAGCGTGGTCGGGCGGATCCGGTGAAGGGAGGCCGGCGCAAAACATGGAGGGAAGGAGATTCGCCCGCAGGACCCGTTGAGCAACGCCCGAGGACGCCGCGAAGCGTGGGGACGGCGCCAAGCCGCCGCCGCAGGGCGTGTTCGCACGGCCGCCGTTGGGCCTCTTCGCCGCCGCCGCCAGCCACAGCCCTTTGCGACGTTGTGCCTGGGAGGGAGGGGTGGAGGAGATGGAGGGAGTAGGTGAGGCGATGGAGGGAGAGAGAAGGATAGAGAGGAGGCGCTAAGAGAGGGAGGCTTCGGTGAGCCCCCGAGGGAGAGAAGTGAGGGGTGGGTGAGGGTGATGTAGAAGTTAGGGTTTGTGCTTGCTTTTATACGTTGAAGCTGTAATTAGGCTCGGGCTTGGGACTAGGCATTGAAATGTTAACGGGCTGGGCCGCATTAATAGTTAATCGATTTCCGCACACGGTTATTCAAGACATTAACCGTGCAGTTTGTTCAAAAAACCGACACGGTTAATAAATGGAAAGGTCTTGTAAAACTTTTTTGTAGTAGTGTAATTTATCCGGTGCTAGCAAAAATGCATGTGCGTTGCAACGGGAGAAAAAAAAAAAAAAACTATCAAATTTTGACTTGTTTCTTCAGACTTGTTGCACATCTATAACGATTGCAACAACTTTAATTTGTATAGGTGCTACTTTTGATGTTCTCATGTAGTTGCTACACACATTCACGAACGAAAGGGTTCGTTAATGAAAAAAGGTACAACAATGTTACAGATCTATTTTTATACTCTCTACAAAATTTAAAAGTTATACTTTCTTTTTATGATGACATTGTTGTCTAAAATATTAGCAAATATTATCATATATATGTATATAATCTTGATGTATTTTTTTCTTTTGTTGTAAGGAACAAAAATATTTACTCGTAAAAAAGTATCATACCTTTGGACAAGATCAACAATTTGTTCAGCATCGACTTTCTTAGGGTGCGTTTGGTTGGGTTTTGTAGCTTTTTGTAAAAGCTGCCGTGGAGTGTGGAGTTGTTGAAAAGCATTTGTGAGAAAGCATTTGTGGCAAAAGCGTAAGGTCGTTTGGTTAAAGGTGTGTCAAACTGTGGGGCTGCCTCGAGAAATGTCTGTACTACCCCTAAACGCCTTGAACATGTTTATATGAAAATCGCCAGAACAAGCTAATTTGATCAATAATTCAAATGAAAATAACTAATTAAACAAAGTACAAATAAGTCCATATAAATAAAACAATATCCATAATAAAGGGTTCATACAACTACGTTATCTCTCAACATAACTAGCTTCCTCTTGCACTAACCAAAGAATCAGCTATCCTAGCACGAATGTCATTCATGGTGTCATCATTCTCCACATCTGGACTCTCCTCCTCTTCCGTGTCACTTTCTAGTAAATAGTCTTCATTAGCATCACATCTCTCAAACTCCTTATCACGTAACTTGCTATCACGGATGAAGTTATGCAAAAGCAAGACAAGCCATGATGATATGCTTCTGAGTAGCAGGTGAGAAACTTCGGCATGTCCTTCAAAAATACGCCACTTTTTGCTTCAAAACTCCAAAAGACCTCTCAATAACATTTCGAAGGGATGAATGCAAGAAATTAAAGATCTCATACTTTCCTTGAGGACCACCTGAACGATGCCGAAATTCTGGAATATGATATGTGGTTCCTTTGAAAGGTGCAAGATACCCTACTCGGGTTTGCATAACCTGAGTCGACAAGATAATATTTTCCTATAAAATAAAACTAAGTTAGTAATGCAAATACTATTGCAAGTGTACAAATATCAAAAATAGTGAATAAACTATTTATACCTGTTGGAGGAACGGAAATGAAGAAAAATTTGCCAATGCATGATTGAGGATACGCGAATCATGCGCGAGAACCCGCCAACCAGCAACCGCAAAAGGTAAACCTCATGTCAAAGTCACAAATAGCTAGCACATTCTAAGATGTATATCCATGGCGACATGTGTGGCTAATCGTCTCATCCAATGGCACTACCACTTTAACATGTGAACCATCTATTGCTCCAATCGCATCTTTGAAATATGGCCAAAATCGATCCTCTCTCAACCTTTCATGCTCTGTAGAAAAAGTAGGATCTCTAGGAACAATATTGTGTTTAGCTAACCTGCACAAGCACTTCAATACTTTATGAAACTTTTTGTGAACCGTCCAAAGAGACCGTGTGTGAAACGATTTTCAGCTTGTGAAAATGACTGCGGCCCTCAACAATCCACAAAAACATTGCCAGTGACTCAAGGGATGAAACATTTTTAGTCGAGGTCAATCCATGTCTAGAGACCAACAAGTCATGAAGTGCATAAAACATCTCTGGGCTCATCCGAAACATCTTATAAAAATACCTTGGTCTTTCCAAGCAACTCATCACCCATTGGAGTCCAGTTTCACGTGCTTCTCTGTATGCACTTTTTTGCAAATATCTCTCAGTGTACAGGTTGCCCATTTCTCCCATAGCAGCAGCATGTTGGGCAAGTTCTGCTAGCATCAATAAACCCTTCTGTCCTTCTTTCGCTGCATCCATCTACAAGAAGCAAAGGAATTTGGAAATAATGGATCACAACAAAGATCAAATGTTTCACAGTAAGGAGACAAGGAGCAATAGTTCACAGTAAGGATCACAACAACAAATTTGGAAATAATGGATCACAACAAAGATCAACAAAGATCACAACAAAGATCTATAATAATTGTTCACAGCAAGATCTATAATAATTGATTGGAGTAGCTGATGATGCTTCAACACTTGTAGAAATCCTCTCGGCTGCTGCTTCTATCTTCTCACAAGTGGCCCTGTACATACGAGAGAATGGGCTCTTGTCATCCTTGTCATGAACAACACTGGACAACCCCTTGCGTTTATTTTTCCCGGTCTTCTCAGGCTTCTCTGCAGGTTTTGGTACCTCAGCCACATCCTCATCACTGTCCTCGTCGGAGGATATATCTCCAGGACATGATGCTGAAGCCCCACTAACATAAGCCTTGCCAAAAATGATATGCAGATCATCTAGGAATTTTGGCCCTTGTTTTCGAAACTTCACATGGTTGCATTTGATTCCTTTCTCTTTACTGTTGCATCTCTGAAATTAAGACAATAAAATAAAATTAGCAAGGCACACATGAACAAAGAGCAGAAATAATACATGTTCACAGTGAAGGAATAGTTCTTACAGCAAGGTGTTCATCCCACCATTCTTGCGAGCACACAATCGTTTGCTTTGCCTCATCCCATCAAGACCGGTGGCACAATTCTTGAACTCCATAAACGTCGAATATTCCTTTTTCACCGCATCTAACTTGTTCTTCAATTGTTTTTTGGTTCGATTGACACCAGATTTTTGTGCAAACTTGGAAACAACGTTCTTCCAACCAGTAGCTGTGAAAATCCCCATTGGCCTATTGCCAGCTTCTATTTCTTCTTTGCAGGCATCAAACAAATTCCTCACAAAGGCATCACTCCAATCTGCCTTGTCACCCATACTTGAACCAAGCAAAAAGCTTTTCAGGAAATTATTCAAGCGTCACACATACTCATGCATCACACAACCACTACTAATCGTACATCTATCTTGCAGATTATTCAAGCATCCATCACATTCCAACAGGAGCAAAGGGATCGGGCATACCTTGTCAGTTCGTCGCCGGCGGGGGACGAGTCCGTGGAGGAACAGGGCGACCTGGGGCACCCTTGGATAGGGCTGGAGGCCACGTCGGTGCTGGCTGTCCTCCGGCGGCGGCGCTACAATCTCCAACGACGGCGGCGACCTCAGAGCAGGAGGCCGGCAGGAGATGTGGTGGGGCGGAGGCCGGCAGAAGAGAGCAGGATGGCGGGATTATGGGGTGGCGACCAGCTGGAGAGCGCCGGAGGTGGGGGTGGCGGCCGGCTGGAGACCGCCGGAGGTGGGAGCGGCGGTCGGCCGGCAAACCCTAGCCGAGACGCGGTCGCGCGGTCATTCGCGTGGAGAAGGAAACGCCGCGTCGCGGGGAAAGACCGAGCGACGGGGAAAGACCGAGCGCAAGGGAAGAAATTAGAACGGATCGAAACGTTATTCCCATCATAACCAGGTGGCGGTGGGTAATTTTTTCCCCAAAAAGCGGCTGAAAGTTAAAGGAGGCGGCTTTTCATTTATCTTAGAGTGAAAGGCTGCTTTTTAGGTGAAAGGCTTCTGTGGCTTTTGAGCCCTTTGGTTGGCTTTTGGCTTTTTGAAAAAGTTGAAGCAAGCAGAAGCTCAACCAAAGGGACCCTTAGACAAGAGCCACGATTTGTTCAGCATCAAGAGCCATGATTTTCTCACCAACGACACCCGAATCTTTGCTTGCTTCTCTTCGGCATCTTCTTCATTGCAGCCGGTCATCAGGCTTGCCTCTCATGGCCGAAAACTCTTCAGCAGATGTGCATGGATTTCTGCTGTTGCTGCTTCGAGCCTGCCTAGCACACCACGACGGCGTACGCGAGCTCTGTGGCAACCTGCACGACGGGGTATTACTCAAGCTCTACGGCGAGCTTTGTCTCTGGCGTGAGCATGTACGTCTTGGCGAGCTGCAAAGTGTCATGCATCACCATGGGAGGGCGGCGCGGCGAAATCAGGAGCGAGGGCGCAACGGAGCAGCAGATGGAGGGCCGCATGCGGAGGAGCAGATGGATCGCCAGCACGGCGCGAGCGCGGCGGCTGGAGCAAGAACATGCGGGCCAGTGGGCAGAGGCACGACGACAGCTCGAGCGGGCGTGAGCGACGGGCGGACAGCGATCGATCGCGAAGCAGAAGGACCCCCGGCTGGACCACAATATATATAAGTTGTACGCAGCGTACCACTCGTTTCCCATCCGGACTACATATAAGTTGTACGCAGCGTAGTCAATAGGACTCGTTTTCCATACGGACTACAATCAGAAGGCTGAACGAAAAATAGATAGATTTCGGTTTTTTCTTTGGCGTGGGCTTTCCTAGAGTCCGATACAAGTACGGAAGAGAGACGGAGAGGTGAAAGAAAACGAGGTGAAAAAAAAGTGGCAGAAATTTCCGTGCTTTAATAGTAGGTATAGATATATTAAAAAAATAATGATTATGTTGTGTTCTTCCTAGTGACGGTCCCAAAAGACAAAGGTATCCGTCGCTTTTATTTAGCTTTTTCCAAAAGAGACTGAAAATTTTGTATTAGTGAAGTAGTCATAACAATAAATAAAAAATAGATATACAACACAATGATAGGATAGCTCGTCGGCCATCCTCCACGTACTCCAGTTTCCTAATACCCAATTTCCAGGTCCCACTATAACCTAGTGTTCCTTTAGACACGTACCTTATCAGTCTTTCCCTGTATGAACACCCGAACGTGATAATCGCAGATTGTATCCATGTGCTACCCGAATAATTGTAACGACCTTCGCCCCCACCCAATAATGCTGCAAAAAAATCGTATACCTCAGTGATCTCACCGCTAAGGGTACTTTCCTATACCAATGTGTTTAAGCTGACGGATGAGCTTTCCAACGCATGCTTCCTCTGGCGATCTTTTTATGCCGGATTCGACGAACACTAGACTGCCTTACCTACTCTGTCGAGTATGAGTTCAAGATTATAGCGTTTGGTCTCACGGGCGCCCTGAATACATTTGAGAGCGACATGAATATCACCCTGGCAACATCTTCACCATCTTCATCATCGGGTATTTCCACTACTCCACCCGAGCACGTAATGGCATATTAAACTCTCCAAAAGTGCAAATAAGAGATTTAATAAAACATACAGTAAGCAGAATCTAATTTAAGGACAAAAATTAGCAATCAATAAAAAGATTGCAAAATTAAAAAATTTAGATTCATGACTTCATAAGAAAAGTGATGGAGACCATAGTTAATGACGGGTTTTTTTTTTTTTTGAGGCGGGCTTTTTAAGATAACCGCATCGTTTAATAGATTTTGCGAGGTGGAATCTTTGTAACCACCGTGGTTAATATAAAATCACCACCATGGTTATTTGAGTTATTTACCGTAGCGGTTTCAAGGTCTGCCCGCTACGATCAAGATTTTAAAAATGGTTCATAAAAGATTTTTGTAGTAGTGATATTTAAAATATAATACATTCATTTAAGGGAATTTTATTTAATATATACATAGATGACATGCAAAATAAAATTAGAATATGAATGAAAACTATATAAATCAGACCCTTGGAAAAAAAGGTAATTAATAAGTTTATGATTATTGGACATAGATGACTATGAATATTTTGTATAAATTAAAAAAATAGAAAAACATGCAATTTAATATGAAAATATTCTCTTCGTTCCAAATTAAGTGTCGTTTTGAGTGTTCGTGCTTATGCAAGTTTGGCTCGGTTTGTAGAAAAAAATATACACAAGATTTGTATCTCAAAATAAATTTGTTAAAAAGCTATATTAAAATATCTTTCCGATGATACTAATTATATAAAGTAATTATTAATATATTTCAATATATATATTTAGTTAAAGTTATTTCTAGGGAAGCGAGAACGACACTTATTTTTGGGATGGTAATCGTTATATCCATCATGTGCAATAGCATGGGTTGATGGACTAATGATAAGATAAAATGGATGGCCATCTGCCACGTACTTCGGGCCATTTCTGATGCCCAATTTCCTGGTCCCACAACAGTCTAGTGTTCCTTAAGACACGTACCTTATCAAACTGCCAATGCATATATGTATGAACACCCGAACGAGATTATCGTTGATTGTACCCATGTGCTGCCCGAATAATTGTAACGACCTTCGCGCCGACCCGATGATGCATCCGAAAAAAAAAAAGTGCCCCATGCCAGAACCCCAGAAGGGGCAGACCTCGCCGGCACCAGTATAAAGCGGCGCCATCTGCGAGCTTCTTCGAACCACAGAAGCCCCCTCCACACTACTACTTTCTAAACCCACAACAAAAGTGCTCTTTCTAGAGCAGTCATCATCATGGCACCGCGTCCTCTAGCAGTGCTCGCCATCGCCCTCGCGCTCTTGCAGGCCGCCTCGGCGAAGTCCTGGCTTGGCGCGAGGTTCACCACGGACGGCACCGTCCGCGAGGGATACGACGCTTCCGGCCAGCAGGTGGTGATGCTCAGCCTCGACCAGCACTCCGGCGCCGCCGGCTTCAACTCCAAGGAGCAGTACCTCTACGGCGAGTTCAGCATCGAGATGAAGCTCATCCCCGGCAACTCCGCCGGCACCGTCTCCTGCTTCTACGTAAGTCATCAGCTCGCGTTACGTTGTCCCGATCGAATAGATCCACAGCAGTCCACAAAATTAATAATGGCCGGGTAATTGTAAATGATTACTGCAGCTTTCTTCCGGCGACGGCGAGGGCCACGACGAGATCGACATGGAGTTCATGGGCAACTCGAGCGGGCAGCCGGTGGTGCTCAACACCAACGTGTGGGCGAACGGGGACGGCAAGAAGGAGCACCAGTTCGACCTGTGGTTCGACCCGTCCGCCGACTACCACACCTACACCATCATCTGGAACCCGACCAACATCCTCTTCAAGGTGGACAACCTCTTCATCCGGAGCTTCAAGCGCTACGCGGACCTGGCGTACCCGAGCTCCAAGCCCATGACGCTGCACGCCACGCTGTGGGACGGCAGCTACTGGGCCACCGAGAAGGGCAAGGTCCCCATCGACTGGTCCAACGCGCCCTTCGTCGTCTCCTACCGCAGCTACTCCGCCAACGCCTGCGTCAGCGGCGGCGCGTGCCGGGCCGGCAGGGACGGGTGGATGCACAGGCAGCTCAGCAGCGCCGAGTGGGGCACCGTCAGGTGGGCGGAGCGCAACTTCATGCGCTACAACTACTGCCAGGATGGGTGGAGGTTCCCGCAAGGACTCCCCGCCGAATGCACCCGCCACTGATGATCGATATAGACGTCCCCGGCCAGTTCATCCAACGGCGCATTGTTCATTGTTCATTGGTTTCTTTACCTTTGCATATATGGTTCTTCTCCTTCGTTGTGAATTTGTTGTGATTAAAAAGCAGCCCTGCAACAACGTGTGGGCGGTTGTACACCTAGTTTTTCCCTGAAGAGCTAGCAGAGCATGTAATTTTTATCGTGCTTTTGGAATTTGGATACAGGCATGCAACAAGTATTGTGAGAATTCATCTAAATCTAAATCTCCTATATAGGGAGCTCCCCACTATTCATTGAGCTTAGGGAATTCTCAAACTTCTAATTGGTCCTCCCGTAATTGATAACTGAAAAAAACTGATTAGAAACTGAAATCGTAGTTTTTCTCCGTTCGCGTGAAAGTGTTGTGTCCTGGGCTCTTTCCCCGTAGCTTTGCGCGTCACCTCAATATCCGTTTCTAGGCTCGACTTCCTTCCCCGACCCGTGCGTCCGTTTTCCCCTGCTCGCGCATGCCCGCCGCCCGGACAGAAACAGATCGAGGCCTTTCCGCGTCGCCATCCCAATCGTCTTCGCCGCTTCACCTTCGACCCTTCATCTGCTTACGGAGGCTACGGTGGTGTTTTATTTAAAGCGAGGCTCGCCACTCACCCGAGCCGGGCGCCCTCTGTTCCACCGGCAAGCGCGCGCCACCGAAACCACGAGCTCGCCGCAACCAAGCGCCTCGCGCCCTGCTCAGCCGTCGCAACGTGCTCAGCAGTGCGCATCATCACGCGGCCGAGTCAGCCTCGCACCTTAGCCGCGATCGCCGTCGCCACGACGCTCCACGTCCTGACCGTGCTCCACGGCGCCTCCGCCGCGCGGCCGATGGCAGGCCGCGGCATCATCCGGGACGGCGACGTCGTCGGCGCAGGCGCTGGCGCCGGCTGCTGGGCATCACCAGCGGCGCGCGCGGCGGCGGCGGGCGGCGTTAGAGACGGGAAGTGGCTGCCGTTCGCGGGCGTGCACCACCACCTGCCGGTGGCCACGGCGTACTGGGCGCACAGACCGGTGCCGTGGGTCGGGGCCGGCGACTTGGGCGGTGCAGGTGCAGGCGCCGTGGAGGGCGGCGAGGGGAGGAGGTCGTTCGGGACCGGGAACGGCGCCACCGGCCGTCGTCCTAGCGCGACGGGACGACCACCACCATGCGAGGAGTCAGCCTGTCTCGCCTGCCACGCCGTGCGCTGGTCAACAGCAGCGCTCAGCAGCCGCCGGTGACCTCTGCCCTTCTCTGCTTCCTCCCTCCCTTTGTTTCTCTCTCTCCGCGTTAACAGACACGAAGGACCGTGAAGCAGGGAAGCAGGGAAGGGATAAGCCTGGCCACGTCGCTTGGTCCAATAAGGGCATGCCACGTCACTACGGTGGGACCCGACTGAAAGTTAATCAAATCACCTCCTCACGCTGGTCCTATATCCTATAAACTTGGACTTGGTTCAGGTACGCCCAAGAATTCAGCCCATCCATATCCATCAGCAGGCCATGCGGAGGTACAGCGGAGGTACAACCGTCGAGAAGCTCGTCAAAAAATGGCCCCACCAGCCCTGGCCCACATGTCAGCTGTAAAAGTATTGCTAGGTATACCCTGGGAAACAGGCAGACATGATATCATAAAAATTTTACTTTATGATCATTTGTATTTTTTCTTAATTCCCCGCAAAGAACGCTTGGGTGGGGTTCCTCTAGTTTTACAAGAATTTCTGTCTCTTATATATGCATGAATGAACAAAATGCGAATGTTAAATTCAAAGGTGATTTCTACATTTCCCTGGGCTAGGTTGGGTTGTTCAGAACATGTCCCAGCCTAAAGAGTTGGTGCTGCCTCTCATAGAGACGAGAGATATGCAGAATATATCAAACATGTCTGTGATAAGAAACATTTGAGACACGTGTTAAAAGAACCTCTGTTCTGGTGTAAGCACGTTAGAGAGACCTGGGTCCAACGACCTACGTAAGTCTCTTACTGAACAATATAAGAGATGGGCAAGTAAACCGACGTCTCGGATGAGTTTCATCTGGCATGCGTGCCACGCAAATCTACCATTGACAAACATAGCAAAGACAGCAATTTATGAAAAAACCGACTCTATTGAGTCCTTCCATATTGATAGGAATAAATATTTTGACGAGAGATTTTTTTATAATGGATAGTATTTTATACCCGGCTTCATCTAGAATCGGACCAATTATTACAAAGTTAAGGCCAAAGGCCATAAACAAAATAGAAAAACCCTCTAGAGCTCGAGAATTCATCCGCGGCATTCCGACTTGCTACAAGACAAGAATACACCACTAAATGAATACCAACAACAATAAGAATCCAGGGAGATAACTAGACCGACACCAACACCGCGATGAACCAAGGAAGAAACTTCCAAACGACACGCTGCAACAAGAGCATGGCATATGAAGATGCTATCGTCGTCCGATCAAGAAGACCGGTCTTTGGATTTTCATCCTCAAAGATCTCCAAAGCGTCTTGGGAGAGAAGTGGCCATGCCTCCGGTGAAGAACCGGCACCCATAGGCATCACCTCCATCTAAGCACAGCCGTTGTCCAACCGCGATCCATGTCATTACGTCGGTGGCTAGCGAGAAAGATCGCTACCAAATCCGGATCATTGGACCTCTTGGGAGGTGCTCCACTATTATGTGCGATATGGCCTCGGTCGGAAGAGACGCCCGGACAACCACCGCTCATGCGGGCACCTACCCTTCCACGCGGGCGGCACCCCGAGCCCTAGAATTGGCAAGGGGATCAAATCCATCACATAAAGCCCGGATACGGCCATCAAGTCGGGGAGCAACACGCCGCCCGGTTGTAAGACTCCTCCACCTTTGCTCCCTCTGCGCACATCCACCACCTCCGCCAACCGAGATCCGGCCCGCCGCCAAAGACTGGAGCTTGCGAAGGTGCCCCAAAAGGCACGCACATCCCGCGGTCAAGCCTTGCTGCAACGGGTGAGGTAACGACCTCTACGAGGCAAACCATCAACCAAGTCCCGACAAACCGGCGGGTTCGCCGGACATGGGGGCTAGACCACCACGAGTGACCTCCTACACGTGAGATCCACCCAAGGAGGACCAAGTCCGATCACGGGAGACCAGATCTGCCATCCCCGCCGCGCCACGATCCACGAGCCTCCTCAACCATCGGCCGGCACCGGCAAAGGGACGACATAGGGGAAGAGATCACGCTGCCGTCGGCCCAGTGCTGGCAGGGGCCTCGCCGGCGCCACCGGGCCGCCGGGGCGAGGCATCCTGCGAAGCGACACCACGCCACCACACCATCGAAGGACCGATGAGGACATGCAATCGTCCTGCGGCGGCAGCACCGCGCCACCACTCCATTGAAGGACCCCGCCGCCACCATCCTTCGAGCTACGGCCCTACCGGCGGCTGCGCCCGGCGCGAACAAACCTGAAGGGGAGGAGAGGTGAGGTGGCGGCGCTAGGGGTTTGGGCCCTCGGAGTCGCCCGGCGTGGGGGAGGCGACTCACGGGGTTAGTGATGCGGGGAGGCGACTCACCCCTATACTGTTTGCAATAGTGTTGGAAACAATTCAGGATTTTGACGAGAGATAGCCTCCAACAACTTCTTTAATTACATCTCTAAATTTGAACTTCATGTATGACAAATTTTTCGCTAGCCAAAATGGCTTGGCCAACTGGTTAAAAAGTTCTGTAGCCAACTAGTAGAGTGCACACAAGATATGGAGAAGTTGTTTTAGAGTGAAAAGATATAGAGAGCCATGTTAAAAATATAGAAAGAGTGATTTTTTTTATATAAAAAAAAGATTCTTAGATGCTCGAACACAGAAAAGCTAAAATGGCTCGGCCAGCTGGTTAATTAGCCAGGCAAAAGCTAAGCTTTCCCACCCTGTGATGAGTGATGAGGCGACGCGAGCTAGGCGAGAGAGAACCAAGCCATGCACTTCCCTCTATTACACAGCATGGGTGCTCCAGGGCTCAGCCAGTATGTTCGATCAATCAATAGAGACTAATATAGACAACTAATATAGACACGTTTGCTTGTCCAAAGATGAGAGCAGTCTGTATCATGCAAATATGTACATGCTTCATCTTTATACAATTCTGTACCATACCTGATTGTGCCAACCCCAATCATGCATCAGTCCCTCATCAGGTATTAGTATACTCTACTTTGTATTTGTATATATATAATAACCAACCTGCTCCATCCGGCACCGCGCAGATTGTGTGTGTATATGGTTGGTCTGGCTAACTAGATACTTTTATGCTGCAGATTGTGTGTATACATGATTGATCCAGCTCGTTAGATACTTTTATGCTGTCCATTAATAATACAACCAGTTGGCATATATAGTTGTTGATATAACGAATTCTGATCGACATGTACACCGTCGTCGGCTGTTCCCGTTGACACTTTGGCCAAAGTCTGCCGTCCTCTTCGCTGGAGAGTGCAGAGATCGCTGCCTTTTCCGGTATCCTCATGTGCTTTTGCACGATCTCCTTGACAGGAATGTGTGTCGCTGTCGTCCTTCGCGTCCGTCTTCAACGCGCTTATTACTCGACATGCCATGTGTTTCAGTGGCCGCCAAACGAGTCCATCGCCGTGTCACCTCACGGCGCCGGCCGCATGCACCCACCGGCGTCCACCGCCACCACCGGGCGCGGGCGGGCTAGCTAGCTACTCATCATCAGGTGCATGTGCATGTGTGCATGTCCACCCACCGGCCGGCGGACGACGCGCGAGAAAAAACCGCAAGGTTTTTATATGTGCGGCTGTGCATGCATGCATGCATGAACCTGGCAAGCGAATATACACAACGCATCGAGTTAGCTTTTTCGCTATATTGTTGGGGTTTCTTTTATGTGAAATTAATAAATGTGGCATAAAATTTTATTAGTTTTTTACTAAGTTTTAAATAGCCGGCTATAGCTTTTTTTTTTTTTTTTTTTTCGAATGAATAGCCGGCTATAGCTATAGCAGGCTATAACTGCTGGACAAGGTCATAGCCAACATATATTATTTTTTGCGCTAAGAAAACTGAAACGCTAATAGCCTGGAAATCGACCACGCGGCCCACTAAAATGTGCGCCACTGCCATTGCGTTGCCCATGCAGCTAACCCAGGAAAACAAGGATATATTGCTTGTTTTGTGGCCCATTGTCCATCTAGTCTGACTGGTTGCATACTGAGCCCACTAGTTCGCTACAGAGATTTGTCATTCGATTTATTGCTTGTTCAGTGTTTCTTTTATATATTTTTTTTTTCAAAACAGCTAAACGGCTTAGCTGAAGCTATCTCCGGCTATAGCTCGGCTTAGCTGTTGTGAAAGGCAAAAGCTAAGAGGCATATCCGGAGATTTTAAACTTGGGTTTTCTATGATAAGTGTCCTCTCTTGAAGCCGTCTGTCTACGCTACTCCATGCATCCATCGGGACGAAATCTATGTAATATAAAGCTATATTATGGCTCATTTTTTTTTTGCAAAGACACGCAAAATCTATTGTATTAGAGAAAAATTATGGCTCGATTTCTTAACTTCGAGTGTAATTAATCGTCTCTTTCCTTTTTTGTTCGTTTTTGTACTCATGTCTTGTACTAGCTATGAAGCTTCTGTCTCCGGGCTATGAACAATTGGAATAGGTTTAGTTATATTCCAGTTAGCGACTAAAAACTATTTAGGAGATAGCTCCCACAACGCGGTCAGCACTGACCAGTGACCAGGCCCACGCGTCAGCCGTAGGTTAAATGCTGAGTGCACGTGGGATTTGTCCTCTCTTGAAGCTGTCTACACTACTCCCTCCGTCCCACGAAGCCATGTCACCCCGGATTCCGCGCCATCTTATTATTCGATGTTTTGTCTTTATTCAAATTTTTTTTGCACAAATATAATTTATTTTGTTACTTACTTATTTTATCAATGAAGATACTTGAATATTGATTAATTTATTTTATGATTTGCATAAATATTTTGAATAAGACGGATGGTCAAACATGAAGTTCAAAAGTCAAAAACGACGAACTCCATGGGACAGAGGTAGTACGTACGATCCATCCATCGGTACGAATTCTATGTAATATAAAGCTATATTATGGGCTCTCCCTTTCTGTTTTGTTTTTGGTACTCATGTCTTGTACCAAAAAAAAGGGAGATAGCTCCCCTTTATTAATTGAAGTGGTTAAAAAATAGCATCGAGTAGCTATGAAGCTTATGTATCGTGGGCTATGAACAATTTGAATATGTAGTTATATTCCAGTTAGCGACTACAAAAAAGCGATTTAAGGAGATAGCTCCCTTTATTAATTGAAGTGGTTAAAAAATCTCCATACCAACATCCGTGATTTTTAGCATATTTATAGACACATATAATAAAAATATTATCTCTAAAATGCATAAGAAGATGTCAGTCTGTATTTTAAAATTAAAATGAGGGACATGTTTTGACGAAAGTAGGGGAAACCCTAACCTATTTTTGTACTGGGAGGCTTGTTCAATCAAGCAGCCTTGCACATGGATTTGATGGTGCTTGCACTTGGAGGCTTGTTCAATCAGACAGCCGTGCACATTTTACATGGGGCAAGGCTCCTGAACTGAGAACCGCTGCGTCTTGGCACTAAAAACTCTGTTTCAAATTAGAGATCTACTAGGATGGTGATATGCTGTAGCGCTACTGGCACTAAAAACTCTATTTTGTCTTATAATTAATCAATGGGTTAAACTGGACCTTCAAGAAAATCGTGCCTTTGTTTTGTCTCAACCTCTTTTACTCCTACTTTTGTCCAACCCAATTCATTCATAAGGCTATTGTAGCGCCGGATCAGCGATCTGCCCATTACACAATGGTATGTGTTTAGTACCCTGAATTTTTCATCACATCTTTTAAATTTTCCATCACATCGAATTATTAAATGTACTAAAAGCCTGTGAAATGTAGGTAAACAAATAATTAATTACACTATTTAGATGTACATTGCGAGACGATTCTTTTTCAGCCCTAGTTATCCAATGGTAGGATACTATTTACCACAAACAAACAAAAAAAAATGTCACAATGCTAAATTTGGGCCCAATTCTAAGGTAAACACAAAGAAACAAAAATGTCACAATGCTAAATTTGGTACTATAGTGCCCAATTCCAAGGTAAACACAAACAAACAAAAAAATGTCACAATGCTAAATTTGGCGCTACAGTGCCAGATTCCAAGGTAAACACAGCCAGTAGATACTGTTGACGGCGCCGGAGCACTCTGGAGCGAGCACACCATAGTGGAAAGAAAAAACGCCGCACTCTGCATGCAGTGACAGTGAGCCTTAGCTTTCTCATGATCGGGTAAATAAAGGACAAAGGGACGGATCGGAATGAGAATTGAAAGCTAGATATATAGTGGAATGAGATACCACATCATCAACTCATGCCATCTTTATTCCCATAATCCCATACGTGATGCAGGAGCAACTCTTTTTGGCATTCCACCGATTGATGGAGAACCAATAGCATTTTATTTTGTTCCTTTACTCCTTTAATCTGTTTGTGGAAAGAAAGGACAAAAGGAGAAGGAGCATATATGTGTCTTGCAGTGACGGCCAAACTAGTGCATTACTTGGTGTTATCTACACCACCAGTCCACGCCTCCACCTCTACTATTGTAGGATAACTAACAGAGAAGCATATTGGATTTCTGTACAAAACACCCAATATTCATCGGCACTTCAGGCATCATCGATCTTTAATTTGGTACAGTATGACATGATTTGGAGCAGGATTATTAGCCAGCCATTGACCAGAACTGTTAGGTACTTTATAAGCATAAGCAATAATAAGCATCATATTCCAGTGTTTGGCGAGAGCACGCTTTATTCCATTTGAGGCCCACAATGACAAGGCACAAGGCACCTCTATTCCCCTGTTCAGCGATGGCCCTAGCACAGCATTTTCTTGGGCCCCTTGCACAGCCGTGCATTCGCATTCGTCTTGACAAACTAGCCATGCCATTCTAGGACGAGCTGGAATGGGATGTGCTTAGCTGCAAGGGATAAGCATGGGTGCATTATTCTGTCTCCCACCACTGACCCAAATCTGAGTCACTTTAGATGACCACCAGATGTGTCGCGGTCACTCTGGTCCTCATCCTTGCCGTTGTGTGTGTCTCTCAGCAGTCTCTCTGTCCATGCAATCCAGCACGGAAAAACACCATCCACCCGTTCCTTACTTCCTTTTCGTATCTATCTATCTCCTTGCTTTGAGTTGACATGGGCTGTGGTAACAGCCGCTGCTGGTGCTGGTGTGATAGCTGGGGGCTGTAGAGAAAAGTGTTGCAGATCTCTGGTGCTTTCAACCGGAACATTCCTTGAGACGAGCAGCTTGACACACCTAGATAGTTGCATTGACTGGCCTCCCTTTAGCCTGTTGCATTACTGCTACTGAATACCACAGTCCACCACATGTACGCAAGCAATTTCGATTGAATTCTCTGTCGCATTACTTTCTTTTTCCAATTTAGTGGTTCAACCGTTTTTTTCTTTTTTTGAAATAAAAAAAACGAAGGTACAGCTGCTGCTCCTGATCAACAGCAATTGGGACCTTCCCTGCTCTGATCTGATGCTCTCCCAAGGGGACAGCCACCCAGGAGCGGCACGTGAAGTGGCTAGGCTCCCCAGAACACCCACCTCGGTGTCGTCTCGCGGGAATAAAACGCAGCCGCCCGTGACAGTGTGGACGTTTTTTTTGAGTGCGTTGGTTGCTGCACCTGGGTCGGACGTTTGAATGCACTGGTCGGCACCTGTGCTGCTGGACGGTGTCACGGCTGCATTTGATTATTACTACGAGGAAGACCTCAATACCACCTACTGCTGGGTTGGGCAGGGTGGAGATAGATACTCCCTCAGTCGAAACAAAAAGTAGAATCCCAAGGCTGTTCAAGCCAAAACAATCTTAGTTTTAAATAAGGTTATAAAAGCAACATTTATGACTTCAAATATGTACATTAAAAGTATATATTAGTACATAATAAATAATCATCAATCAGTGTGAAACTACTATCTAGTTAATGTGAAGAGTATATTTTTTTTAGATAATGGATAATAAAATCCGGCCTCTACATCCGAAGACGCATTACCACGACCAATTATTACAAATTTTTCGGCAAACAAAAAGAGAAAGCCTTCGGTCACAAAACAACCGGGGAAGCTAGTTCAAACAATATAAATGTTTCCATCCTTTTATTGGATATCTCTAAAGCAATAAATTCTAATTTCTTGCTTATCGTTGAAGTGCTTCCTTGGTTGTCTCGTCACGCCGCAAATGGGCCCGATGGCGTAACCAATACGCACCTCCGAAAATTACCCGCAAAATAGAATTAGATTTCTTTTGATTAAAAACCACATTATTTCGGCATCTCCAGAGAGCCCGGTTATGGCAGCCACCCCAACCCAAATTAAATTTATAATCCTTTTATTTTGATTAGTTAGCCAATTCCCGAACATATGGCTAATTGATCTAGGTTGGATTAGTCGAGTAGCAAAAAGATAATCCTCCAAATCATTTTGGTAAGGGGGCGATCTAGGAATAAGTGTCGAATAGTTTCATTCCCATTACAGCATACGCATTTCGACTCCCTTTCCAATTTTTTCTTAGCAAAATTGTCTTTTCGTCAAGACAACCCCCCTCTGTAAAAACCGAGAGAAAGATTTTAATTTTTAGAGGAATTTTTATATTCTAAATCTTCTTATGTCGAAAAAAGGTGTTTGTGTATCAATAAGGTCAAGATACATTGATCGGACAGAGAATAGTCCCGATTTGGTTAGGCTCCATTTAAAGTAATCCTGCCCTTCTACCAAATCGACATTTGAGATTCGTGATACTAGACTAAGCCATTACGTAAGTTTATTATCCACGAGCCCTCCTAAAGAGATGTTTAGAGGGGCGGAATGCATCACTTTTATGGCGATTGCGTGAGGATCCCGCACTATATTATATAAAAGATGGATAACTATCTTTTCGGATGCTTATCTCCTACCCATATATCGTCCCAAAATCTAGTGGAGGTTCCATCTCTCGATATCGAAAAGAACCTTTAGCCAACACCTCATCTTTGATATGCATGAGGCCTCTCCGAGAAATGAGAGTCATTAGGTTTTGGTGTCACCGAGTTAGAGATTTAGATTGTAGGTATTTATTCCTTAAAAGAGATTGCCGCATGCCCTCGGTGTTCAATAAGTTAACCAACCATCGGCTAGAAGGCATTTATTTTGCGATTATGAATTAAGGATACATAGTCCCCCCTTGATCTTTAGGGCGACACGGGATGTCCCATCTGGCAGAATCTATATCTATGTTTTTACTGAAGAGCCTTGCGGAAAAAAACCTTGATCTATAATGATCAAGGTTTTTAATCACCCCTTTAGGGATCTCAAAGAAAGGCGTCATAAAAATAGGTAGGCTGCTTGGGACTGAATTAAGCGGGATTAGTTTCCCCATATGACGGATACTTTGCTTTCCGGCAAAGAGAGTTTTACATTTGAAACGATCTTCCATCTTGCTCCATTCGAGAGTTCGAGGAGTTGTCTATGGTGCATTGGGATTCCTAGGTACCTAAATGGGTATTCCCGATGTGCATCAAAGAGATTAGTATAAAAGGATTCCATCTCTTTAGCTACACCATAGCAAGAAGATTTCGCTCTTATGAAAGTTGATCTTCAGCCCGGATAATTGCTCAAAAGCACAAAGCAACGGTTTAAGATTTTGTGCTTGCTCTGGGTCGCGATCAAGAAAGATAACGATATCATCGGCATATTGAAGTATAGACAACCCATCATCTATAAGGTGGGGGAGGACACCTCTTATTTGGCCATCGGCTTTCGCTCTATTAATTAGCAGAGCTAACATATCTGCAACGATATTGAATAAGATTGGTGACATAGGATCTCCCCTGTCTGCGAGGCCGCGCTTGGTTTGGAAGTAGGGACCTACGTCATCATTGACTTTGATCCCCACGCTTCCTCCAAAGACCATTGTTTCAACCCACCTACACCATTTGGGTGAGAAACCTTTCATACTTAGCGTTTGTTGTAGGAAAAACCACTTCACTTTGTCGTATGCCTTTTCAAAGTCAATTTTGAAAATAACACCGTCTCTCTTTTGGTGTGAACTTCATGGATGGTTTCATGTAAGATTACGACCCCTTCCATTATATTCCTGCCGGGCATAAAAGGCGATCTGTGTTGGCCTCACCACATTTTGAGCAACCAAATTAAGCCTATTTGTGCCCACTTTAGTGAATATCTTAAAACTCACATTAAGAACACAAATTGGCCTATATTGCTGAATTTTACTAGCATTATTTACCTTTGGTATTAAGGTAATAATACCAAAATTCAAGCTATACAAATCAAGAGCCTCCCTATGTAGCTCATAAATAAGGATAAAACATCATCCTTGATTACCCCAAAACACTGATAAATTCCGCGAGGAAAACCATCGGGCCGGAGCTTTGTTATGCTCCATTTGGAAGAGTTAATGAAGAGTATGATCTTTTCTCTCTTTTTTTTTGCAAAAAGAGTATGATCTTTTCTTACACCTCTGTTCTAAAACTTGCTAGAATAGTATTTCTTAATGGATGGATAGAGTATTTGAATACAAATCTAGTTGTGTAAGTACATGCCTCTGAAGGTTTTAAAGTTTGTAGATTTAAATTGCCATCAACAACATCTTACAGTTAATTACATGTCATTTTGTAGTTTTCGCTCGACTACGTGGTTACAGTGCAGGTAAAAGGAAATGATCCTTTCGCACCCAAGCCCAAGCAACAGTATCTTTCACAAACCAAATGGAAGACGCCGGCCGGGAAAGAACATGGTAGGTAACACTGCCTAGCTGGCTCTGTCCTCTTTTTGTTTGCAACGGAAACAGCGAAGCACATCCAGCTGCCACACACTAGGCACGGCAATCAATTACTGCTCCTGTCGTCCGTCGCACTATTCCCATCAAAGGAATCCAATCTAACAAACCGCGTAGTATTCACAGGGTGATGATGCAAATCGGAGTCAATCGAGACTGACACCATGTGCAGGTGCCGGAGTCGCAAATTCACAACCTTTCCTCACTCTCTTTTTTTATATATATATAACGGCTACAAATGTTGCCTTCACTTCCATGTTCACTGACTGTGTTCTCAAGTATTTCAACACAGACATAGGAATTCACCTTTATTATCTTTATTATTTACTCCTTTTCAGTAACAATCACTGACTGTATGTGTAAAGAAGAAAAAAAAAGAGAAACAAGAAAAGACTCAACACAACACTAGTATGGGTGCCAAAATGTCCATGGAACCTACTACCAGGCAACATCATCTGGGCTGTCCTGTTCGTTCATCAATCAACCAAGAACAGAGGTGACCAACACACACACCAATAATACCGTCAATGAATCAATGAACAGACCAGACCAGAAATCAAGCAAGAACCCATCAGAATCAGTTGCGGGAGCACTCGGCGGGGAATCCCTGCGGAAACCTCCATCCATCCTCACAATAGTTATAATGCATATAGTTCTTCCTCGCCCACGCGACGGTGCCCCACTCCGCCGCATCAAGCTGTCGGTTCATCCACCGGTCCGTTCCGGCGGGGCACGCCAGCGGCCGGCCGTCGCCGTTGGGCACGCAGGCGTCGACAGAGTAGCCTCTGTACGAGACGACGAACGGCGACGCCGACCAGTCCACCTTGACCTTCCCCTGCTGCGTGGCCCAGTAGCTTCCGTCCCACAGCGTGGCGTGCACCGACATGGGCTTGCCGCCGGGGTAGGCGAGGTCGGGGTACCTCTTGAAGCTGCGGATGAAGAGGTCGTCCACCTTGAAGATGACGTTCTTGTCGTTCCAGATGATGGTGTAGGTGTGGAAGTCGGCGGAAGGGTCGAACCACAGGTAGAACTGGTGCTCCTTCTTGCCGTCGCCGTTGGCCCACACGTTGGTGTTGAGCACCACGGGTTGGCCGCTGGAGTTGCCCATGAACTCCATGTCGATCTCGTCGTGGCCGGCCTCGTCGCCGTCGCCGGAGGTGAGGTAGAAGGAGGTGACGGTGCCGGCCGAGTTGCCCGGGATCAGCTTCATCTGGATGCTGAACTCGCCGTAGAGGTACTTTTGCCGGGACCGGAACGCGCCGCCGGACTGCGGAGTCAGGATGAGCGAGGTCACCTGCTGGCCTTGCGCGTTGTAGTCCGCCCGCACGTTGCCGTCCGTCGTGAACTTCTCGTACAGCCATGAGTCCGCCGACGCCGTGACGGCTAGGAGGAGGGGTCAGAGACACCGCCATGGCCACGGCCAGGGCACGCCGCGACGCCATGTGGACCTTGTTCTTGGAGAATGGGAGATGGGGATTGAGGAGAGGAGGCGAGCTGGAACTGGGCTGGGTGGCTAGTGGAGTGAAGGAAGTTGGCCAAGCACAGGAAGTGGCACCCGGCTTTATACTGCTGTGCTGGATGCGCTTCTTTGGGCAGGGGCGGGGCACACGTTTTGTTGATGCGTGCGTGGGCCATGGACACCTCTCTTTTTTCCTTTTGCTTGCGGTGTCGAGCGGGCGCGAAGCTTCGGATCGTGACATTTTCTCGCCAGGACATGGGCGATGGATTGCTCGTTGTCCGGGCTGGAAAACGCAATTTGTACACTGGCAGATTGCCAAACCGTGTTCGTGTTAGGTAGTCCGGAACGGGAAGAGATTGCCAGACAGCTTTCCGGGGTGTGAATCAAACTAGTGTTCATGTGAATGAATATATATAGTACGAAATATGTTACTCTCTGGGGTGTGTTTAGGCCCGGATTTCCTCCCAAATTCCACTATGCAAAAGAAGATTCTCCATCACATCAAAATCTTGGCGTACGTGTATCGAGTCTGAAAATGTAGGTAAAAAAATAAAACTAATTACACAGTTTAGATGTACATTCGAGGGCGATTCTTTTGAGCTTTAGTTTCGCCGTGGTAGGATAATATTCTACCACTAACAAACGAAATATCTTCTGATTAATGCGATGTGGCATACATGTCGCATCGGTGCAAAAATTTGGACAAAAATTTGGGGTGCTAAACACACCCTCTGTTCAAAATTTATTGTCGTTTTGGCATTCAAATTGAGTCCTAAATTATTGTCGTTGAGGCCTTCTATGCCTATAGAAAGCGCGTGCAACCTTGCTCAGCTACGAAACCTAGTAGCTTTATCCTTTTCGTAGACGGTGGTGGCAAGCTCTGATGCTCTGTGTGTCCACCAATGATGGCAAACATTGGGTATGCAGGCAATTTTGTCCTGCCTTAATAAATCCCCCATCATGACAGAATGATGTTGTTAATTGGGATAAATCGAATTGTGAATATGTGATATTACAAAAATACTCGTATTAGAAGTCGTTTAGGACAGCGACACGGTCTCCAAAAACACAACTTTGACCTCTTGTTATTATAAAAAAATATTTATGAAGATGTGATATATGTATACTTTTATCAAAGTATTTTTTAAGACAAATCTATTCATATAATTTTTACATTTACAAACTCAACAACTTAAAAGTTATTTATGATTTATATTCCCGATGTTTGACCCAAACCTTGTCCAAAACGACTTCTAATATCATCCCGGAGGGAGTAAGTATTATTTTTTTGAAAAGTAACTTCCCAAATTCGTGTTAAAATTACATACATATACCACTATTAAAGATAATGGAAGATAAACTAGCAAAATTGCATATAAATTATCCACTTCTGATGTCATGACTTGTGAAAGATAGTAGGCAGTATCTCTAAAATTGAGTTATAAATAACCCAACTATTCTATATGAAATAATCACTTTTTAAATATATGCACATACCACCTCTATCATCTACAAAAGTAGATTAAAACCCCCATAAAATCTATGTTTGTGTGAGTTTATACATAAAGTAAGCTAAAAAATTGATCTACCATAATGTAATGTAAAATAGTTTGTAAGGTGCTACTTTATATAAGTTAGTACTACATTTAATTTTTGAGCAAATATTATAACATATTAATTCTAGTATATAATTTACTTTGAAGCACCTTATGTTTTTTTTTTTAAAAAGCTATACACATATGGCTCTATGACACATAGCAAATTCAACACGATAATTAGACTTGGAAAGCATAGTTTTGTATCAAAGCAACACTACAAGCAACACTACTGAAGGTCGGTCCTCTACCGGCGCCACAAACCTTCGATGAAGGGCTAATAGCGCTCGGTAGAGGCTCTACCCGGGCGCTTCGATACAAGCCCCTCGGTGAAAATTTCTGCGGGAAAGGGATTATGCCGAAGCGCTCAAAAAGGGCCCCTCGGTGTACCCTCTATCAAAGCTGTACCGAGGGAGCCTAGTGGAGGCCAAAAAACTCCGGCCCCTGCCATGTGAAGTTTTCAATACATGCATCTTATTTGGCTGAAGGCATATGCATGTCGTCACCATGCATCTGGCTAAATCACACCTTTCTCTCTCTATATTAGTTGAATAATCCTTGTCTAAGTATTTCTGAAGCTTTTTTTAATACACTTGACTATATGTTTATGTAACTGGCCCCTCCTTGGTTCTGCTTCACCCTCCGTCGCTGTTTGTAGGAATATTAGGCTGGTTCGGTAGCATCCACTCGCGTCCTTGTCGCTGTAGCCAAAACTCTCTTTTCTTTCTTCCTCTACCACCCCAAGAGAGAGGGCCGAAAATGTGTGTGTCTTTGGTTGTGTCGGCCCATGTTTTCTTTGGACGATGGAAGAACAAGTGGCGAGTCCATCCGTCCCTGGAATGAATGTGAATTTTCACGCTGGCGTGGTGAGTCACAGGAGCCCCCATAACTGCAACGTCAATTCCAGAGAGTGGTGACAACAGCCGCTGGCAAATTAATTGGGAATGCCAGGACAGAGGATGGACGATCAGACAAGCATCCAACTGATGATGATTGGATTATCCGGTGATTCATTGCGATTAGCTGCAGGTAGCCACTCCTCGCTTTCTCATCTCGTACCGTCGTACAGTACGCCAACCAGCGCAACAAGGGGCGTCACGGGCTCCGTGATGCCGGACGGACGGACGGGCGCGAGCAGCAGCATGGGGCGCGCGGCGGTGGTTCACGCGTCGCGGCGCGCGCCGACGACCGCGGACGCTGCGCTGTCGCCGTCGTCGTTTCCCCGGGCGGGCGGGGCTCGCTCGCTTTCAGGCGCCGCGCGCAAACCGCGCGCGGCCGTACACGGATAAGGCAGGCAGGACAAGGACACGAGTGGCGTGTGCGTGTCAGCTTGGGAGACGATGATGCTCCCGCTAGCTCTGGCTGGTCTCGATGATAAGGCCGCCGCGCCGGCCGGCGACGCTGTGGCTGGCAGTGGCTGCCGTCCGACGACAGATGTCCAACGCCGGCAGCTAGCGTCCACGTACGTGTAGCGAGGTTATCACGCATGCCAGGGTGGATGAAGGTGGCCGGCGCCGTACGTGACTGTCGGTGTGCCTCTGTGTATGTACTGGAGTACGTACTCGGGAGGACTCAAACCGTGTGTTCCGTGCTCATCTTCAGGCCGCTCCTCCTTTCGGTCACTAAACACGGTGAGAATGGCTGGCACCGCCGCAATAACGCACGCACGGCGGCCCTCTTAAAATTGCACCCAACGGTTTCTTCGAATACGCCTGCACTGTACTTTGTTTTATTATTATCACTATATATGGGGTTCTTTTTATTTACGAAAAGGGAATATCCCCACACACCTCATATTTGGCAAACATATATAAATCCATTTCAAAGCCAGTGAAAGAGTACCGACCAAAGGGGAGTTTAGAACCACAGGCACATGGGATGAGAGTGGCCCCACGTATGAGTCATCGCACGCAGCCGATCTAAGGACGGTTGGTGCTGACCCCGCCGTCCCTTCTCGCAGACGTTTACGTTAACGCTTGGCGCCGCTTGGCAGTTGGAATTTTGGGCATGCTCATGCATGTGGATCCATACCTGTCGTCAGTCCATCTGGTGTTGACCTAATAACCACCGCTAGCTCCTGCTCGGGAGTCGGGACACACCCAAATCGTGCATGCTGCATGGGGCTGATCTACGATCAAATACCTCCAGCCAAGCACTCAGTCCGGTCGTCCCTCAGCATGTACATTATCTGCATCATTTGATCCCAGCTATAGATGTCCAACGGGCGGCCCGGTACCGCCCGTCGTGGCCCTTCGGGCGGGCGGGCCGGCCGGCCCGTAGCGGCCGCTTGCGGGCTACGGGCTGCGCGGGCCGTGCTACCTACGGGCTCGGGCCGCCTTCGGCCCATGGCCCGGTCCCGCGGGCCATTTCTTGCTGCCCCATGGGCCACTCGGGCAATAGGGCCGGGCGGCCCATAACGGCTATGCGAGTAAAAACTTTGCTCCCATGGCCCGTCGCCAAGCCCGCGTGCTGGTCCCCCATGGCCGTCGCCGCCCGCCCCGCTAGCCGGCCGCCGGGCCGTGCCGCCGCGCTTGCGCCGGCGCCCCTCGCGCGCGCCCGCGCGCCCACCATGCGCTGGCTTGCTTCCCGCCCGGCCGCCCGCCCGTGTACCCTTCTGCCGCACTCGCGCGCCCTCGCGGCGCCTCCCTCTCCTCCAGCGCCGGAGCGCCCGGCCCGCCCTTGTCTTGAACCGGCCGCCAAACCGCCCGGTCGAGGAGATGGAGAGGATAGGGTTGGTGTGCGGTGTGCCTGTTTGCCTTGGCTTTTTTTTTAGTGGAGAAGAGAGGTGGGCCTCATTGGGGTGGGCGGGATGGGGATGGGGATGGGGATGTATTCTTTTAACGGTTTGCTCAACATCACTTCCACTCTTCCATTATTACGTTAGCAGGCGGGCCACCCGCCGGGCCAGTAGGGCCAACGGACCGGGCCGGCACCGTCTTGCATGGCGGAACGGTACGCCCATGGCCCGCCCCGACCACGGGTTACGCCGCCCGTAGCCCGTCTGTCTACGGACCGGGCCGCCCAGTCTGGGGGCGGCCAGTCTGGGCGTTTTCTTGCCGCCCGGGCCGGGAACCGCAGTCACGGGCCAAATGGCCATCTATAATCCCAATGGGTTTCTTCATTATTGGAAACATTCATGGTTTCATTGTCCGGTGTGTATGTATGTTCGGTGGCGGAGGGGGGCCGAGCAAATCTAACTTGAGTTATTTTTAGATCACTTTCGAATTCAACTTAGAAATTTTAAAATTTCCGTCACATTTAATCATTTAATGTACCAAAAAGAAACATGCATGAAGTATGAAAAGTGCTACCCGTTCGATATAGTGCCAATTTTGAGGATCTAAACACACCCTTGTAAAAAATAAACACGAGTTAAGTTATATTTTTCATGGTTACTATTAATTCATCGACTTGACACAAGTACTACTTAATTTTATCTATGTTTTGATCCTTCTAATGTGATTCATAATATTATCTAATAGTGTTTTGTATGATTTAATTATCTAGAAGATATTAAAAGGTATATGTGATAAAAATTTTGTTATATTCTCCATCTTAATATAAATAAAAATCATGGACTTATACTAGTAAAACATTTGCTTGGAACCCCCTCAGCTCCGCCAGGGCGTGGTTGTGTTGCACCCGATTCCCCCGCCCGGCCTGAGCGACGTGTTGTGACCCATCACATCCTTGCTGCGCGTTGCGTCCACGAGGAAGGCTCCTCGGGGAACATGCCACGCAGCGGACGAAATCGGACAAACGAATCGCGCGCAGAGTCGCCCCCACCCACATCACGCAACCCAAGTGGGTCGCCGTCCCGTGGCGATGGCGGAGCCCTAATTATGGGGAGCGAGTAAATCTAACTTAGGTTAAGTTTAGATCACGCAGCGAAATTACTTGAAATTTCAAAATTTTCATCACATCGAATCATTTAATGTACAATCGACGCATGCATGAAGTATGACATGTAAGTAAACAAAATACTAATTGCATAATTTAGATGTACATTGCGAGACTAATCTTTTGAACCTAGTTAGCCTATGGTAAGATAATATTTACCACAAACAAACAAAAAGTGCTACCGGTTCGACATAAAGTGCCAATTTTCGGGATCTAAACACACCCACCCTTGTAAAAAATGAGCACAATGAGTTTTTATCTATGTTTAGGTCCTTCTAATGTGCTCCATAATATTATCTAATAATGTTTTGTATGATTTAATTATCTAGGAGATATTAAAAGCTATATGTGACAAGAATTTTGTTATATTCTCCACTTTAATATAAATAAAAATTATGAACTTATGTTACTAAAAATTTTACTTGGAAATGTTAGGGGCCATGCATGGCCCCTGCTTGCTGCGTGGTGACGGGGGGAGGTTGAAGAAGGTGCTTACATGGGGGCCCATGTGCCGGCCCGTGGAGGGAGGGCAGGATGGTCATTTCGCGTCTCAATCTAGGCCTCCAAGCTGCTGTCCACGGCTGGCACGCGCTGAGTTGGCACGCCACATCAGCAAAAAAAGGCAACTAAATAAGGAAGTTGCTGTGTTGTAGGACAAATAAATAAGACATCATATAAGAGTGGTTTCGAGCAACGAGCGTTCACAAGAGTGACAAATAAATAAATCCCCTAAAAAATTGCAGTTCGTAAGAGTAGTTTGCTGTTATGTTAGCTAACAACAAATCTGTAGTGGTTAACAAACTACTGTTGTACAGGTACATGGCTCCCGAATATTTTTCGTATGGGAAGGTCAATGAGAAGATTGATATCTATGCATTTGGGGTTGTTGTGCTCGAGATTATTTCAGGAAGGAGACCCATTACACCAGGAAGTGCGAAGGGTCAAGAAAGCCTGGTCGGCTGGGTAAGTGCTTTACAACTCTCTGCTTGTTATTCAAGCTGTCTTGACCAGTGACATGCCCTAAGAGCAAAACTGTAGCCACATGTTTGCTTTCTGATTAATTCTTTATTAAGTACATGTCGATGGTATTAAAGTAGACTCGACACTATGGTCACGGCTGCAAAATAAAACAGGAGAAACAGGAGGACGGGAAGAGATTTTTACCTCAAAGCGTACTTTTGTCACGGGCGAGTGATGTGGTGGCGGCAGCGGATTGGCGCTGTGGGTGCCAACCGCGGGTGCCTCGTTGCCGGCGCGATGGGAGGCGCGGTGGGGGGGGAGGGGAGGCGGGGTGTACGCGCGGGGTGGGGCGGAGTGGAGGAGGGGTGGCGGCGGAGTGCTGCCATCGGCGTGGAGGCTCGGTGGCGGAGCGATGGCGGCGGCCGGGAGGCGGAGCGGTGCCGGGCGGCGGGGTGGCGGCGGAGAAGGGAGAAGAGCGGAGCGATGCCCAATGGCTGCGGGGTGGATTGGCGGGGCCGCGACAGCGGTTAGGTCATCGGACCTCGGCGTGGGGTTGCGGGCGCGGAGTTTTGGACTGGGCCAAACGGGCTACCCAGCCCAAAACAACGGATCTCGGCGCGGTGTGCTAGTACGCCGAGGTGTCACGGTCGGCGTTGATTAACATGACGCCGATGTTCCTGACCCCACTCGCCATCGTGGATGTCGCGACCGGGATCATCGCCCGACGTGGGCTACCTCGGCGCGCTGTCCTAACACGCGCGCCAAGTTTTGGCCCATTTCCAGTAAAAGTTTGCGCGAGGCCTATTTATGAAAATTGTTTTCAAAACAGGACAAAATTGTAAAATTTCACGGCGTGGCTTGCTTTGAGGCGAGGCGCCGCGCGCAAACCGCTCGCGGCCGATACGGCAAGCAGGACAAGTACGCGAGTGGCGTGTGCGTGTCAGGTTGGGAGACGATGATGCTCCCGCTACCTCCTGCTGGTCTCGATGATGCCGGCGACGGTGTGGATGGCAGTGGCTGCCGTCCGATAGATGTCCACCGCCGGCAGCTAGCGTCGAAGTACGTGTCACGCATGCCAGGGTGGATGAAGGTGGCCGGCGCCGGTAACGGTACTTGTGGCTGCAACTGCAACCAGACTTGGGAAAGGAAAATAGCCGTACGTGACTGTCGGTGTGCCTCTGTGTGATGGACTGACGACAGGTACATGGGGTTCTTTTAGCGGTACTCGGGAGGAGGACTGAAACCGTGTGTTCCGTGCTCATCTTGAGGCCGCTCCTTTCGGTCACTAAACACGGTGAGAATGGCCGGTACCGCCGCAATAACGCACGCACGGCGGTCCTATTAAAATTGCACCCACGGTTTCTTGGAATACGCCTGCGCTGTACTTTTTTTTTATTATTATCACTATGTATGGGGTTCTTTTTTTTTTTACAAAAAAGGAATATATCTCCACACACACCTCATATTTGGCAAACATAAATAAATCCATTTCAAACCCGGGGTGTTTAGTTGGTGAAATATATTGGGTTGGACTATTGTAAAGACTTTTCTTTGTATTTGGTAATTATTGTCCAACCATAGACTAACTAGCCTCAAAAGATTCGTCTCGAACTTTTCAGCCAAACTATGCAATTAGTCTTGTTGTTTAATACTTCATATATGCGTTAAGAGATTTGATTTGACAAATGAATCTGTAACAACTTTTTTAGGTTGTGCATGGGAAGTAAACAACTCCCCCCAACACACCCACACACACACACCCCCCCACCCAGTTAAAGAGTATCGACCAAAGGTCCAAAGTTTCTAAAATTTCCATCACATCGTCATCGAACCATTAAATTCACCGAAAGACGATCTCCGGAGTATGAAATGTAGGTAAACGAAATAACTAATTGCACAATTTAGATGTACATTGTGGGATGATTATTTTGAGCCTAGTTACCCCATGGTGCGATAATATTTATTACAAACAAACGAAAAGTGTTAGTTCGTTACAATGCCAATTTTCAGGGATGTAAATACATCCATATACTCTACATACCTACTTATTGAAGAATTTATTGAAACGAGTTTAATGGTGTAATCCGAATTTCATTTGGTCAATAGATGTGTGAGTTATAACATTTTTTAGTTAGTTCAATTAGCGGGGCCCATGACTAAACGTCATATGCATGCATGCTGTCTCCCCCCTCTTGCAGTCTTGCCTCCAACGCTTGCTTTCTCCTGCCCGTGGTGGGGCCACAGGACTACTCTACCACGGCAAATATGCCGGAGGCCGCGCTCGTGTGGTTGCTTACTGCCGCTGCGGGAGATTCTAGTCTATGTCCATCTTGAAAGAACTTTTCCTACCACTAAAAAGGAGGGAATGATATCGCCCCTCGCCCCGCTCCCGAGCCGCCCAGGTCGAACCAAACCTTGCCCCGCTCCCAAAACCCCCGCCCGTGAGTTTGGAAAAAAACGCGAACAAACCCTCAACCCAGTCCCCAAAGCCGGGCGAGGCAAACCCTCACCCCCTCCCCGACCACCGACCACCACGACCACCGCTGCCACCCAACCCACCGCCGCCGCCCCAACCGTGCGCGGGGAAGAAGAGGCGAGCGCCGCCCCGCCGGAGCTGCGCGGGAGGAGGGAGCGCCCGCTACTAAAAAAAGCACCAAACGGAATCGTCGGCCGAGCTAGCGCGGCAACTTCGCCTCCTTCGCCCCCGCCGCGATAGGCATCGCCCGACTCTATCTAGGGGCGTGGCTGGGCGGCGCGATTCCATTAGGGTCCGCGAAGGCGGAGCGGCCCGCCAGCGCGCGACCTCCGGGCATGGGCGCGCCGGCCAGCAACCACCAGCCCGAAGCGCGGCCATGGCGCCGTCTCCCGGGCGGCGCGTCGGGCTCAAAGCGTGGCGGGCGGCCTCCTTAGCCGGCGGCCATGGCCTCCGGCGGGGCCAGCGGCCCCACCACTTCCCCTTCGAACCCCCGACCCGGCCATCCTCTGCTCCATCCTGCATCGGGAAGAAGGAGAAGGGCAGTTACACAATATCATTTCACTCTCATGGTTCTTCTTGCAAAAGCGCTAGAGAAGTAGTATTTCATATATGGACTCTTTATTACTGGAAAATTGAGGGGCTTTAAGGCAAAATTGGTTTTCATTTATCTTTTCCGTTTACGCATTTAAATGGTATGATATTTTTAGATTGAAAAACAAATTGACTACATTTACATACGTCTGAAAACAATAAATCAGTTAGCTGATTTTGGTACAGCGGAGGCAAGAACAACAAGCAGCCTGAAGTAATGAAAAGTTCTGCTATTGCCTGGGCATTTGCTTCACTTAAAATTTTATCTTCAGTAGGGCTGATTTCTGCTGCTTCGTGTTTTATGCTGAACTCAATGCTTAATATCCTGTGTTTTTTTTTGTAGTTTGAGAAGGAAATGAGTAAAGAAGTTGCTATACAAGTCATTGATCTGGAAGAAGCATGAGTCCCTAGCATGAATTTAGTTTGGTGGTAGACTCAAATTAATTGAATGACAACCAATGCCAACATCTTTCCCTTTTTATATATATTTTGTGACACTTACTGCTTGTATCAAACGTGCAGGACCAATAGGCTGAGTTACCGAGTTCAGTTCTATACTATAGCAATACATTCCTGTTCTTTTTTTTATTTGGTTCAAACTAATGTTTGAAAACTAAAACTACACCTCACCTGTCACGGCTAAAGGGTCGTTTGACTGAAACTAATGTTCAAACTAATTGTATATGAGACATTTTCTAAGCAGCGAACATATTGAGCAAAGTTTGATTTCCATCCTGCATAATTGATTTGAAGGAAAAGAAGCATGTATAGCCTCACTCTTGTTATTAGTGATACAGAACAATCTCAGGCTGTTTTGTTTCAGTATCAACACATGGTTTGTGAATCTGTCAATTTCAATTTGGGTTAGCTGTTTTACTTACCACCTCTGTTCCAGTGCAGTATGTAGCCACAGTCTGGGAGCTGTTGGAGCAGCTAGGAGCCGAGATTACACAAGAAGGGATATCGGGTGTTCAGTTCTCACCTCCCAACCCAAAAGGTGCTACAGTTCTCCGTCACATCAAATCTTTTAACGTGACGCATGAAGCATTAAATTTAGGTAAATGAAAAAACTAATTACACAGTTTAGCTGAAAAGTACGAGACGAAGCTTTTGAGTCTAGTTAGTCTATGGTGGGACAACAATTACCAAATACAAACAAAAAGTGCTACAGTACCCGAACCCAAAATATTTCACCAACTAAACACCCTCGCACATGAGTAAATTATTTATTGCTTCTGACATCTTACCCCAACCATGATGGTGCACCTCCAGTAGTCTCTGTGTCACTGTGTCAGATAGGATAACGGCATCTGTGAGGTATTGCTATCTTTCTCTGTAATTTCTAATTCCATCTACGCCTAGAAGATACATGACTGAATTATTTAGTCTATGCATTGACTCTTGGGTTTTGTCAGATTGGAATTATAGGCTCATACGTTTGGGCTTCAGGTCTTTATTTCAGTGAAATGTTGACTTGGATATAACCTCTGTTGGCACAAAAATCGACTCCTACGCCGCACACACCGACAAGCCGAATAGCTGGCTTTACTCGACCGCCTCGAAAGTGTCTTGAATCGAAGGCGTGCTAGTCAATTTGACCTGTTAATTGACAAGGAGGTAAACGTGAGATCCGGAACATGCCCGGTATGACCAAGACAGTTCGCATGTATGGCTCTAAGGCGGATGTAATGACATATAGCTATGAGAGCTATCATGCGAAGATATAATGAATGCATTCGTAAGCATGTACAAAGATGTAACGTGATAACGATTTGCGAATGATCATAAAAGACATGTTTGAACAAGTAAAATCGATCATCATGATATGACATCGTGAAGCTCTATTGCATGGATCGAATTAATTGACAACATGGAACAAAAGCAGGTAACTCATAAATATAAACCTAATCTAAATGACACATGCATAGGTTTCATCCAACTAGTCTGCCGCACGTCTAGCCTTCCTAAACCCGTCGAGCTTAAACCCTTGCAAGCTAATCCACCGCATGATACCACTTGCTACAGATCTAAACCACTTACCACAACTAGATCAATCCACCGCATGATACAATCTAACCATGATAAGCTAAAAGCATGCATACATCTAAATGGATCTATAAATACTCATTACTCGTTGAGGCGTGTATGCATAGACAAGTAAAGTACATATGCAAACCTAATCTAAAGTAAAGCCAGAGATCTATCCCGATCAGTCCTAACAGCAATCCACCGCATGATACACTGCAACAAGCTAATCCACCGCATGATACCACTTGCCAGACTTAACCATTCTAAACCCTCTTCGTCCTAACAGCTATCCACCGCATGATACACCGCGCAACAAGCTAATCCACCGCATGATACGGCTTGCCAAACTAGACTCTAACGATAGGTAGACTCACACACGCAAAGATACAAGTAGATGCATAAGCGTATTCGGCAAGCTTACCAATCGGGGTCCATGAAGAAGGAACTCACACGTAAAACCTTAGCCCCCGCCGCATACGACTCATGACTAAACGTGTACGAACCCGCAAACATTGTTGACACCTGTTATAGCATAATTTTTTTAAGTTAAATAACATGAAATAAGGGCACAAGTCAAAGACCAAACATAAGTCTAAGGGTTTAACTAACATAATTCCATGAGTTTTGGTATTACGTGACTTTCGAGGGACTTGATAGATAATTATAGAGAAAGATGGAGAAAGTTCCTAAGACTTAACCGTGAAGCAACTCAACCCGAAAAGTGAACTAAAACATTCTAGAAGATACCAGAGGACATGAGAAAAGACGAGAAGCGTAAGTGGCATGCCACCGGCGGCGCCGATTACCAACTAGGGCCGGCCGCCGTGGGCCACCCCCGTCGACCTCCCTTTCTAGGTCGGTTTACTACCGACATTGAGGTTGTTTCTACACCGTTCTTTGAAGGTCGGTTTGATCCAAGGGTTGACGTTCAACGCCAAGTACTATATAAGAAGACCAAATGACCCCGGGCGAGAGAAGAAGTTCATTATCATACTCATTCATCAACTCATACCCATCTAGTCCAAAAGTCTAGACCTAAGCCCTAGTTCATACTAGAAGTAGTTAGCTATCTAGCTAGTTCTAGTTGAAGATCAAGTTCATCTTGAGTTCCCGATAGTCAAGAAGTAGCAAGGATCATCGTTCTTGAGACTTCTCTTTTTGTATTCAATCTGTAAGTACTCTTATATTTAGAATACAATTGTTATGGGTTTGATCTATATAATTATTATATTCTTATTGATATGTGTTTATGCTTGCTATGATTATATGTTTAGTTTAGTAAGATTGCTTTATATTTTATGCATGGAATTGTATAGCATCCATATAGATGATCACTATGTGGGTGATAAGCAATGTGTAAACGTGATGTTTATACAACGTTTATCTCGCAATTGCACCCTACATTCTCGGGCCGTGTGGTAGATCGCGGGAGTGACAGCCCTGTTGAGTCCTTTGGAATCCACCCTCCTAATGTAGGACACGTCGAGCCTATAATTACGGTGATGAACAAGTTTCGTCTTTGTTTGTCATTGGTAATGCTTGCCATGTGTAGAAGTAATCCAACCTTACCATGATAGCTAGATGTATTGCACTAATTGTAGTATTCATTGACATATATGATTAGGAGTATCTTAGGAATATTCATTCTATTCTATTCTATAACATGTTAATAGCTCGTATGATTCTAGTGGCATATGATGATCTTAGACTTGGGTATTTATCATTTATATAATTATCTTTATCCCGTGACTTATCCCCGTTGAGTTATGCATATGGCAACTCTGCATTACATTACTGTAAAGTGGATGATCTCATAACTAAATCACAATCTAAATCATTAGACATCCTTTTCTCTCTACCTTTCCATAGACTCCCTTCCCCGTGGTAAAATATAAATACGATACCGGATTACTCCCTGAAGTGCTACAATTGGTATTTCTATCTCGTAAACTTGCGTATATCATGTTCATTCTTTTATCAAGGCCAATCAAGAGTACCATTCCCCGCATTTCTTTGAGTGTTATTGCTAGGGTGACGGACTAGTGTATAAGTAATGTCTAGAAATGAGTGGTATACCTTGAGTACATATCCCGGTGAGATTAACTCCACTATGGATAGTGATACTATGTTACATCCCACTACTAATACCGCCTAACTCCGCTTTGTTGGATTATGAGGTTAATCCCATATCCAAGCTAACATGATTAGATAGATATCCCATATATATTTCTTTTCGCCTTCCTAATTGGGATCGTGTAAGAAATATCAACAAGCATTTCTCGCCCGTTCTTGAAGAAGGCGTAGTCTATCCGAAAAATAGTTTTTCTTGGCTTTGTTTTTCAAAACTTTCCTAGTTTAGGAGAGCATAGTTAATCTTTTAATTTCAAAAGATGTTTTCAAAACTTCAAAAGTTTTTCTAGTGCTTCTTTCCAGCTTTCTTTAGTTTGGAAGGGTATTAGCCAAAACTTAGACAGTGTTACTCCTATTAAGTTGGTATTATTTCGACTTTACTTGTTAGAAAGGGTGCTAGCCAAAAAATCCTATAAACACATCATATAAGGAAATAAGAGAGATCCCTTTACATCACCTAATGCATTGAGAACCCATTATCACATACTCAAACAGGTTCACCCCTGTTCTCTATTTTGTTTTGATCTTATGCGGGGAAAAATTTATGTATGAATAAGAACCTTCCGAAAATTTTGTTGAAGATCCCGAAAAATTAATCCGAGGGCAAAGAGCAAAACTCGCACAAACTCCAGCACCTACATCATCATCATCATCCGAGACACCAAGACCTACTGAATCGGAAGTTAATCAAGTTACTAAAGACTTGACATCTCAATTTGAAGCTATGGCAACCAAGACACTTCGTGAATTTTTCAGCTCCTACCACGGACAACATTCTTGTTGGGCGAAGGTAGAGGTTGGAGACAAAGGCTTTGAGCTTAAGCCGGGGCTCATCAATATGGTGCAAGCAAGTCAATTTTGTGGAAAGGCACATGAAGATGCTAGTGCTCATCTCCAACACTTCTTGGAGATCTGCAGCACATTTACTATGAAGGACGTATCCGAAGATGCAATCTTGCTCCGTCTCTTTCCATTCTCACTTTTGGGAAGGGCTAAGCAATGGTTTTATGCTACAAAAGATAAGAATACTACATGGGATATATGTTCCACAACCTTTCTTGCTAAGTTCTTTCCCCTGTGGGCAAGACAAATGCCTTAAGAGGGAAGATATCGAATTTTCAACAACAAATGATGATGAATCACCCCCGAAGCATGGGAGCGTTTTCAAGATTATATTTCAGAATATCCACATCATGGGATGGAGAAGTGGCTGTTGATGCGGACTTTCTATCATGGGCTTGTTCCCGGTGCTCGTGAAACTATGGATGCTTTGCAGCCGGTGGTGCTTTCTTATCACTTACACTAACTCGTGCCACGTAACTTGTGGAGAAGATGGCTTCCAACCAAGGTTGGAGTGAAGAGCGTCAATCTCGCAAGAGGGGAATGCACCAGCTTAAAGAAGTAGATATGCTATCCGCTAAAATGGTCCTTATAATGAAGAAGCTAGAGGATAGAGATCCTCAACCCAAGGCAGTCATGCAAATTCAAGACTCACGAAATGACATGTGAAGAATGTGGAAACTTAGGCCACACCGGCAGAATTGCCCGTAGATCCTAGAGGACATCAACTTCATTAATAACAACAATAATTTCCGTCCTCAACAGAATCAAGGTTGGAACCAACAGAGGCCCAACTACCAAAGCAACTACCAAGGTAACAATTTTAATACTTATCAACCTTCTTTGAGAGATCTTGTTGTTAACCAAGGTAAGACCATGGAGAATCTGTCAAGAAAGATAGAAACTAATGATAAAGCTCTTGAACTTATCAATACTCGTTTGGAAAGCTTTTCTTCAGCTATAAAGAATCAGCATAGCTTTAACAAGATGATAGAATCTCAGATTTCTCGCCATTCTGTTCCACTAACCACACTGTAAAGATTCCCAGGCAGCCGGAAGAATTAGAAACTAAAACCTTGTCGATATTTATAATGCGGTCGTTACTATAGAGAGACCTCGTGAAGCCGCTGGTTGGATGATTCGATGCCACCTAAGAAGGAAGATCCAGGAAGGCCAGTCATTACAATCAAGATTGGACAACACACATTCAACAATGCTCTCTCGTGATTTTGGCTCAAGCGTCAACATACTACCAAAGGTAATTTATGAAAAGATTTATAGTGAACCACTTTGGAAAACGAATATGTGCTTGCGGCTTGCGAGATCAATCATTCTCGTTATCCCGAGGGGATCCTTGAAGACGTGTGTGTGGAATCGAGGGCTCATACGTGCCGGCCAGACTTTGCGATTGTAGACACCGAAGAAATGAAAGAGCAACAATCATACTCGGTAGACCATTCTTATGCTCACTAAAAGCCGCCATCTACGCAGCAGTGTGAAGATTGTTTTCAATATCAAAGGGAAGAGGGAGAAATTCACTTTCAAGAACAAGGTACAAAACTCTCTTACTTATTCCCGTAATTCCAATCGTTATGTTCTAGAACCAAAGATGGAAAGCTACAATCGAAACGAAGGAGGAATCGAATCGAACAAGAACAAGACGGCATAACCTACAAAGGTAATGGTAGTAAATAAAACAACATCTTATAATGACCATTTACTTCAATCTCCAATGCTTCATCAAAGAAGATGATCCGTACTCCTACCATCGCATGTTCTATTCAATGTTTAACTTTCTATAATACATATTGTGATAATCGGATCCGTGTCCGATCTCGTGTTAATCTAATGGCAAAATCAACATATGAATTATTATTTGGAAAATTGCCATTGCAACCAACATATGTGCGATTACGGATGGCGCACCAATCCTATAGAGTTCCCCAAGGAATTGCCAAGAACGTACCAGTCAAGATTATGGACCACTATGTTCTCACCGACTTTGTAGTCATGGACATGGGGAAGGAAGAAGATCCTCCACTAGTGCTTGGGGAGACCGTTCCTCAACACTACTCGCAAGAATCATCTACATCCATACAGGAGAGATACATTTCTAATTTCCTAAGGAGAAGGTAATGCGTGTTTACTTTAATAGTTATAATGAGTATACAAATCCTAGAGGGAAAAGCGGGGCAGCTCGTCGCCATAATAGAAGATGGATTAATAATCTAGAAGAAGATAAGGTAAGTAAAGAGGCTAAAAGCTCTTACACCTACTACATCCACGGAGAAAGAAGAATCAACTATTCCGAGAGAAGAGTACATCATCCAAAAGATGGAGGAAGAAGAAGACATCTCCCAGAACATAATCGAAGAGACCATAGAATCATCGGTGCCACCGATTGTGATAACCGATATACCATGGGAGTAAAGAGCGTAACTTGGAGTCTTGTTCGGAGGACTTTAAACACCGAATCCTCACCGAAAAGTGTAAGTCGGTAAGTTATCAATAAAATCCCCGCATTACATATTTATTCTTTTGCATATCATATTATCTTTTTAGTATCTCATATCTGCATTTTGAAAATAATAAAAATATTTTTGAGCTTTGTTTTGTGAAAACCTTTAAAGCCCCATGCTAATATCCCCGAGGCTAAACACCTCTAGGCTATCTGCTGTGGTGGCATAAAAAAAAATATAAATAAATAAAAAATATATATATAAAGATGCATAAGTACTTATATACAAGTTATACTTTATTTTTCCTTACATATAAAAATAAAATAAAAACTTTGAATAATAAAAATCTAAAAAACCCCCCAGGCAACCTAAAGCATTGTGGCTAACCTCTAATGCTTAACCAAGTTCCACTAGCTTTGTTGTCTATTTAGAGATCAACAGATTTCAAGAGGAGAAGAGATATATTAGGGCGCCACTCTCGTCGCCAACTACCTCAACTTCTACATCATTAAAGATTACACTCCAATCTAGCTTGGGGAGTGCAACCCCCGATTATTCAGATAAGTATCTTACTATCTATCTATTTTATTATTATTATTAGTTAAATATTTTGTTTGCTAGAAAGTTTGTTAAAAGTTTAGTTTGTTAAGAGTCTTTTATTAGAGTGTGAATAAAAGGATCAAGAGAGAGTGCACACTAAAGTTTACTTTGCTCAACTAAAAGGAACCTTAAAATCGCCAACATGGAGATGATGAATAGTTGCTCCGTTGTTATACTTTTCTAGTACCTAGCTTTCAAGCTTAATTTCTCTTGAGCTCCATTTGTAAAAGTTACTGTGATATTTACTCTAAACCTCAAACCTATGGGTTGCAAATGCTTGCTCTAAAGTCTAGGTAATTGACGGATATGATATATGATAGTCCTGAAATGCTATTTGATCTTACTCCTAGTGACACTAGATTTCTCAAGATTTATATTTTGAAAATTAAAAATGCACATGATAAGTTCCCTGTGACAAGAGTGTGAACCCCTACCACAGCCATATATACATGCTATTTAAATTAGGAAAACCTTTTGATAAATATATATAGGTCGCTTGCTTTGCATTGAGTTTGTTCAATCTTTGTCGACCCTTAGAAACTTGTCATGCTTGATCATGTACACTCCACTCATTCCACTACACTCCACTCTACTTGACTATATTCACATATGCTATTTTCATCCTGAAGTATGCATCCACCACATATACACCCACTATATATATACACCCATCCACTCATTTATTGCTAGCCAACATCTTACAAAAGCTCCATTATATTTATACCTCTCAAAAGTTATTGCAAAAGAGATCCGGGTTGTAGATTAAAAAAAAAGAGAGAAAAAGAAAAAGAGAAAAAAAAAAAAAGGGAGATGAAAAATGGACAAAAGTCCTACGGGCGAGTAGAGCCTACCTCCCTAAACGAAAGAGATGAAAAATGAACAAGTGTTCGAGGGCGAGTAGAGCCCACATCTCTAAAAATAAAGATAAAAAATGGACAAGTGTCCGAGGGTGAGTAGAACCCACATCTTTAAAGAGAGGAAATAATGGACACAAGTCCGGGGTGAGTAGAACCCACCTCTCTAAATAAAAAGAAAAATAAATAAAGAAAGAAAAAAAAGATACAACCCAGGTTCTCTACAAAGTTTCCAAAAAGAGAGAAGATTTCTCAAGGAGCAAAAGTAAGATTTCCCTCATCTATTCTATCCACTTCACTACATACTCTACTACATTCTATACCATATATATTCTATCTACTATACACATGCACCATTTGATCAGTGTGACTTGTATCTTTGGATCCATTGCTTGAATTTACAATATATGCTTAGTAAGTAAATAAATTATTTTCTCCTACCTATGAGCTCCATATATATAAGTTGTAGATATAAGGTGAGAGAGAAGAAGGCATAGTGTGCTATTACCTTAGCTAAAAATACTACATACTATAAGAGAAAGGTAACACTATCTTATTGCCTTAGAGAGGATCCACAAATACCACAAATGAGAGATTAGAGAGAGTCATACTAAGGAACTTTGAGTTTTATTTGAAAATCAAAGAAAAACTCCAGAAGGACAATTGATCAAAAGAGTTTGAGATTTAGTGTTCGACTTGATTGTTCTATCTTTCAATTACCCAAGATTGAAGAAAAAGATATAAGCCCCAAAAAGGTAAAAAGGTAATAAGGGTAAGTTAAAGTTTGAAAAGTTTATTCCTATCTGGAGAGAAATTTTGTTTGAAAGCATGTGTACTTTAAATGTGTGATAGCGTTGCGGCAAGAACTCCCGATCCAAGTAAGTAGTTAATATAATATTTTGTCTTGCCAAGAGCCTAGCAAGAGGTAAGCTTGGGGAGCTTGTTGACACCTGTTATAGCACAAATTTTTAAGTTAAATAACATGAAATAAGGGCACAAGTCAAAGACCAAACATAAGTCTAGGGGTTTAACTAACATAATTCCATGAGTTTTGGTATTCTCGTGACTTTCCGTGGACTTGATAGATAATTATAGAGAAAGATGGAGAAAGTTCCTAATATACAAGGCATATGAAGACAAGACTTAACCGTAAAGCAACTCAACACGAAAAGTGAACTAAAACATTCTAGAAGATACCAGAGGACATGAGAAAAGACGGGAAGTAGTGGTGGCATGCCACCCTAGCGGCCGCCAGTGCCAACTAGGCCGGCCGCCAGGTGGGCCACCCCTGTCAGCCTCCCCTTTCTAGGTCGGTTTACTACCGACATTGAGGTTGTTTCTACACCGTTCTTGAAGGTCGGTTTGATCCAAGGGTTGACGTTCAACGCCAAGTACTATATAAGAAGACCAAATTTGACCCCAGGGCGTAGAAGAAGTTCATTATCATACTCATTCATCAACTCATACCCATCTAGTCCAAAGTCTAGACCTACGCCCTAGTTCATACTAGAAGTAGTTAGCTATCTAGCTAGTTCTAGTTGAAGATCAAGTTCATCTTGAGTTCCCGATAGTCAAGAAGTAGCAAGGATCATCGTTCTTGAGACTTCTCTTTTTGTATTCAATCTGTAAGTACTCTTATATTTAGAATACAATTGTTATGGGTTTGATCTATATAATTATTATATTCTTATTGATATGTGTTTATGCTTGCTATGATTATATGTTTAGTTTAGTAAGATTGCTTTATATTTTATGCATGGAATTGTATAGCATCCATATAGATGATCACTATGTGGGTGATAAGCAATGTGTAAACGTGGTGTTTATACAACGTTTATTCGCAATTGCACCCTACATTCGGGCCGTGTGGTAGATCGCGGGAGTGACAGCCCTGTTGAGTCCTTTGGAATCCACCCTCCGAATGTAGGACACGTCGAGCCTATAATTACGGTGATGAACAAGTTTCGTCTTTGTTTGTCATTGGTAATGCTTGCCATGTGTAGAAGTAATCCAACCTTGCCATGATAGCTAGATGTATTGCACTAATTGTAGTATTCATTGACATATATGATTAGGAGTATCTTAGGAATATTCATTCTATTCTATTCTATAACATGTTAATAGCTCGTATGATTCTAGTGGCATATGATGATCTTAGACTTGGGTATTTATCATTTATATAATTATCTTTATCCTGTGACTTATACTTGTTGAGTTATGCATATGGCAACTCGCATTACATTACTGTAAAGTGGATGATCTCATAACTAAATCACAATCTAAATCATTAGACATCCTTTTCTCTCTACCTTTCCATAGACTCTCTTCCCTGTGGTAAAATATAAATACGATACCTGGATTACTCCCGGTGAAGTGTTACAATTGGTATTTCTATCTGTGCGCTTGCAGATATCATGTTCATTCTTTTATCAAGGCCAATCAAGAGTACCATGCCCCACATTTCTTTGAGCGTTATTGCTAGGGTGACAGACTAGTGTATAGGTAATGCCTAGAAATGAGTGGTATACCTTGAGTACATATCCTGGTGAGATTAACTCCACTATGGATAGTGATACTATGTTACATCCCACTACTAATACCGCCTAACTCCGCTTTGTTGGATCATGAGGTTAATCCCATATCCAAACTAACATGATTAGATAGATATCCCATATATATTTCTTTCGCCTTCCTAATTGGGATCGTGTAAGAAATATCAACAAACATGTAACAACTTAGATTGATCTAAGCCCGACTATGATGAACAGATAGATCTAGTGACACGATAAGATGAACATTGAAAGCATTGATGACATCTAGATCTAACAAAAGATAAAGCCGAACCGTATCAATCTAAATTGGGCAAAAGTGTGTGCAATCATAAATAAAGTGATAAATAAGTGAAAGCATGCACCACTTGGTAACTTAATGAATTCACCGAATTGCCAAATTCGATGAAGCCGATAACTAGCTCCAAGCTAGACCTTAGCCTGCCGCACGACTCATGATCTAACAAAGAACCCTCTTGCTCCATGGCCTAAATCCGCCGCACGATACTAAGCATGGTAACAAGACTACTTGCAACATAATCTAAATCCGTCGCACGATACTAGACATGGTACAAGGTTGTCGGTACTTACGGAGGTCGACGGGTCGATGTATCCCCCAAAAGTAGATCGATGACATGATCGGACTCGAAGGGTGGCACGGGAAACGCGGTGGCACCGAGCCGGGTTGGTTGTATTTGATTTGGTAGATCGCTTTACGCCTGCTGGGGTCTCATATTTATAACCCGGGCTTGACGAGTCCTAACTAATTACGAATAGACATAACGAAAATATCTAGCTAACATACATTGTCCTCCAAGTCTTCTCGAGTCTTGAAGCCGCACGTGACACGGGCACTTCTCCCCGATTTTCTCTTTGCGGCTCTTACGCTTGCCGAACCATCTCACGCCATTTTTCCTCCGACTTGGGCTTCCCGGCCGAATAGCAACGGCTTCCCGAATGCTACAAACCATGATCTGTTGTACTACCAACCGAATGACTTCTTACCAATTTATCACATGCCGGCCTACTCGTCATTCAGGCCTTACCAAATTTTGGTGTTAACATATGCCCCCTCAATTTTAGAGTGAAAGATGTCCCTTTTGCTCGAAATTGACCATGATCTCGCCAAAACTCGGGCCAAGTCCTTTTATCGGGTTAATATTAACAAGGCCCATTGGAACCGTGGCTTCTAGAGGTTTCTCTGCAAAGACTGCTCAACCCTTCAATTGCTTCTTGGAACTTGCGCCACCGAAATCTCCACCTATATGATTCGGCAACCCAGTCATTTCCGCTTCTCAAGATAAGCACCGAACAGATCTTTTGCCTCTTCATAGCCATCCCAGATTACTTCTCCTGGCCTTCCTTCCTTGTATAAATACAGGTGTACTCCTTAAAACAGTAGCAGCCATTCAGATCTCAATCTATTCCCCACTTTCTCCCAAGATCTAGAGCACCAAATGGCAGACTCGAGCAACAAGCGCCTGGCCGAGTCGGCAGATCCTCGCCCTTCAAAGAGGCCTGCAGCGGAGTAAGTATATCTCAATCTAACTTTTAGCATCATATTTCACAAGATCTAACTCCCTTTTCTCTTGGAAAAATCCCCAGTGCTCGCGACGCCGAGAACGCTGAGCTCCGCCGTCAGTTGGAGGCATCGCAAGAAGCGCTCAGGGCAGAAAAGGAGGCGCATCAGGCAACCCTCCGATCATTGGATGAAGCGGACGCTAGCCATTGATCGGATTGATAGAGCCCAAGACCTCTATGTGGAGAACGAACCATAAGTCCTCGTTTTATTGCATCCGATCAATTTTCCTATAATTTTGCCCCCTTGCAATGATCTTCTTCATCTGTTTTTACGTCTTTTAGGCATAGCAAGGAAATTTGGGCGTCTGATCATTGCCACCCGTGGGCTATTCACGGAACTTGAAGAAGACAGCCCGCCAGGTCCCGAACGCGCTCGGAAGATTCAGGAGGCTTATGCACATCTAAAGGCCATCTATGACAGCATCGTAGATTAGGAAAATATAATTATGATGTAAAAGCCCCTATTTCTATCAATAAAGAATCGAATCTCCGCCTTTCTTTCCATGATCTCACTTGTGTAATCTTTCTTTGTGAATAACAATCTGGTGTTTGAACAAATTTTACCGAATCGTCCCTCATAACACCATCTGAGTAGGTATAGCCGAACAAGTCTTAAGAATCGTTTTTTAAAAGATTATCCGGCTCATTTATCAACCCAACTCTCTTTCAAAACTTATGCTGTGGTCTGCCATCTTTAAAAATTCTTCCCTACTTCTGCCTCCAATCTTCCAATTTTCTTTGCTGCCGAACGGAGAAAACTCCTAACTCCGATAAGTATCCATAGCAAGCGGTAGTAACGATTGTAGTAATCATCTCAAAGTGAAAGGAAACCAAATTCCATGATACCATCTCTGCTTTCTTTGAGAAGTCGGCTTGTATTGAATTTAATGAAATTCTCCTCTGTTTATACTTGTTTGTTCAGAACCCAATCTTCTTACGGCACATTTTTGCCGAAATCTTTTACCGAACCCGAACAAACAAATAAATCCTCACCGAATAGATGACGTCATTGCAGCCGAATCCTTGAATAATGTTAAAATTCAGCTTCTAGACGACTCATGTACACTGCTTCATTATGGCTTTGAATGCATTTCCACTTTCCCTTCTCCCAATAAACCAACCAGGGGTAAAAATGTCAGTCCGAGGGAAGGTGAAACGGGCAACACCAGCTTCTTCAATAAGCAATCTCCAAAATATACATATTTTATAATATCTTGGGCAATCAACTTGCCTTCCATAAAGTGCCTGGCTTTATATGCCCGGACTCAATTGAGATTAAATCCATAAGTCTGCTCTCCAATTCCTTTCCTTTCCACCGAGCACCTTCCACTAGCACCAACAATTTCAATGGCGGACAAAGGAAAAAGAAGTTGCCGAGGAATCGACAGTCCCAGGGGCCCTTCACCTCCGGCTCCATACTCGCTTGGGTGAGATTTATCTCTGTGGATTTTGTCATCTCTTCGTTTTGATATACTCTAATCCTTTGCCTTTAGATCACCAATGCACCCAGACTTCTTGTTTGGCACCAGACGCATTCCAATCCCAATCCCATCAGATTCTTCTGATGAGGATTCCCCTGCAGACGCAGAGACTCTCCGCAAGCAACTTCGTGAAGAGAAACGCCGTCGCAGGGAGCTTCAAGCAGATCTGGAGGTGACAGGTTCCTATGCTGCTGCAGAGCGTGAACGTCGCATGTCTCTGGAGGTTCATATTTGTGGTGAGTTAACTTTAACCCGTCCATATATTGCCCTTTTGGTGAACTGAGTATCAATGCATTCTTTCCAGAGCTTTCCGATCGCCACAGCTGCCTTCGTGAAGCAGTTTCAGGTCTGGTGCGGGCGCTCGACATGCCAGTGGATCCCCCAGTGCCTCGTGTGCAGGCGATCGTTGACAAGATCAAAGAAGCCATGAAGAAGAAGTGAAGAATTGTAGCCAGGATGGTGCCGAATAGTACCTAGGATTAGGACCAAGTAGGAATCCTTTGTGATGTATTCGGCAATGCTTTTGTAACAAACTCTTGAAGCTCCTGAATAAAGATTCCCTTGGCTCTATATTGATTTTTATATTTTTTGCACTAAAGGCGACATAACATACTATGCCGGCTACCCCCCAATTTCCTTTATGGAGTATTTTTCTACTAAAGGCGATGATTTATTCATCGGCTATCTTTATAAATAGAACAAATTCCTTTGCTCAAAATTACTGAATCATACATGTCGGCCAATCACATTTTGCAATAATTGATCCTTTTAAAGCCGACACAAAATTTCTCCATTATCCTTAGAAATTACTATAAGAGCCGACTATCTCGATCGGCTGTTGGTCTTTGTAACAAGTACTGACAGGACCTTCTTCCCATTCTCTTCACGAGAAGCATTCCACGCCTTCATATTCCCGAACGATGGTTCAAGAGCGGCAATGCTTACCGAATCGTCGCCTTGCACTATCTCGACGTCATCACCGTTCCATTGGATAAGGACTTGGTGCATGGTGGATGGAACACAACAGTTAGCGTGGATCCAATCTCTTCCAAGCAGTAAGCTATAGGACCCCTTACTATCGACCACAAAGAAGGTAGTGATCAAAGTCTTTGAGCCGATCATCAACTCAACGTGAACGGCTCCATGGGTATCTGAAGGATTGCCAGCAAAGTCCCTGAGCACAATGTCTGTCTTTAGCAAATCCTCCTTGGTCATCCCCATCTTTCTAAAAGTCGTATATGGCATGATATTAATCGCAGCCCCTCCATCGACGAACATATGGGTCGAGGTTTTCCATTAACGAATCCCTTCAAGTAAAGAGGCTTGGATGGTTGTGTTTCCTAGGCCTCCAAACACACGCCTTGTCTTGAAAGAGCCAACCGTCCTAGGAGATCAATCATCTCTTTGTTATCAAAATCGAGAATAAACCTCCTCATCTCGAATAAGCATCTTCCTCCTCTGGATCCACAAAGCAGCTTGTTCCGTAGGGAGCCGCAAACTCTATCGGGATGTAGAATACCATGCTAACATCCACCGAACGCCCACTTACCGAATACTCTTACCACCGAATGACTAGCTTCTTGAGTTTTCTTCTTTGGGCGCCACACTGCTTATGCTCGTTTGGTTTTTTTAAGCTCCCTATTCCCCGAGACGTTGAACTCTTCTCTTCGACTTTTTCTCGGACTAGGAGGGCACCACTGTCCCTTTTGCCATACGTACTCTTGAGGAGAGTCCAGATCATCATCAGAATCCTCAACATCAGCCCATGCTTGATCTGCAATTCTTTTACTAGCGTGAGGTTTACTATCTTCATTTTTTAAGCGCCGATCATCCTCTGGGAAACGTGCCCCCGTCTTTCCTAGATGGGACGGTTGACTCGTCTGTCTGTACCGTGGTATTGCTCACATGCATTCGGGGCAATTGTTCCTAGCGTGCAGCTTCAAGCCTTCATTCGGCAATGCCTAAAGAAAGGATAGTCCCAATGAGACTCCTCTCGTTCTTTCATGTACTCCTCCCCGTTCTCGGTGATACATCTCCTCTTCATATCTCTCTGCTCTCTCGCAATTTGTTGATCCCTACGATGCTTGCTTTTCTTCTTGCCTTTGCCATTTGTTCAGCAAAGATACGAGATGTCACCCTTGGTTTGGAGGTCTCTCCTCTCTCTATTCGGCTATTTGGAAACCGAACACGACGTTCTTGGAGCTCAACATCAGACACTTGCCGACTAGGGTCAACTGAACCACTTTGCTTTGCCCTTTCGTAGTCGGCACTTTCATTGGGCCCTTGCCCTTAGGATCACTGGCAGACACCATGCATGTATCAAAGGTAACCATGCCTTTGGGAAGGGCTCCTTGTCCACCTTCATGTTGTTATTGAACTTTAGGAGACCCCGCCAGTATAGCCCTCTTCGAATCTCTTTGCTCAAGATTCGGCAAATATTGATGTTGTGAGTATTCATATCATGAAGCCCACAGTACTTCCCAGTCTTGACCCAATCTGGACGTCTCATAGAATGATTCTCTGGTAGCTTGATACGTCCTTCCTTGACCAAGAACTCAAAGAGCTTATCCGACTTGGAGATGTCAAAATCATATGCCCCCTTGAGTGTCTTCATCTATCTGGCGCCGTTAACCCGGATGTGCTCTTTTGCCCCAAGCGAATTCGGCAACCGCTATGTCCTCTTGGCCACAATCTTCATCTTCTCCTCCCTCCGAGAAAGTATTGATATGCCTCATAAGACACATTGCCCCCTTTCTGAAAACGGGTGTCCCTCTTGATGCTTTGGAACTGATTGGCCATGACTGTCAAGCGCCTAGAGAGTTGTCCAAGGTCTTCAAACTCCATGCCGGCTAGCTTTTCCCTAATGGCTGGATGCATACCACGTATTGCTACAGCCGCATCTGATGATCTGGCAAGTTCAGAGAGTAGCAGGAATTCTTTGTTTCCCTGAACTTGCGCAGGAACTCTTGTGGTGTCTCATTGTATCTCTGTGTCAACCCTATCAGGTCGACGAGTTCTTTCTCATTGGAACCACTGAAGAAGTATGAATAGAATTTGTTCTCCAGCTCAGACCATGTTCCAATAGAATTGGCCGGCAACGTGGCAAATCATGAGCAAGCCGGCCCTGTAAGGGATGATGGGAAGTAGCGGATCCTCCATGCTTCATCGTTGGCGAGCTCTCCTAATCGGATTAGGTACCGACTGATATGGTCGGTAGTAGAGGTGTCATCATGTCTAGAGAGCTTAGTCAAGTCGGTTGGAGGCTTCAATCTTGAAGGAAGCGCCACTCTGTTGTACCAATCAGGATAGGGTGACTGATACACATAGGGCCGATTCTTGGGCTTAATCCCAAATTGGTGTTGCATCATATCGACCATCCTCGCTAGGAGTATATCCACATTTGTATCATGTGATCCATGGAATTGTCCTGACTGTCCAGCTGGTCTATACCCAGGATTTGGCATAGCATGAGCAGTGGAGTAGTCAACGAACTCTGTATAACCAGGGCCAAAGGGATTTCTCTGTAACCCACTGGCCATTGGAGCTATTGAATAAGTATTGTAGGCTAGAGGATTTCCAGGTGCACCGAATGCCGCCTCTCCATAGGTCTTGGCTGCGGATTCCCTTGGTTTCTCTGGTGTCTTGTTCTCCCCTCCAGCTTCTTGATTAGTAGCTCCCTTCTTTGGCGGTGGCTTTGGCACATGTACATATCTTGGCCCCTGAAAGCTCTCCAAGCCGCTCTTCAAAGTGCTTATCAAACTCGGGTCCAAAACTGCCCTTCATGATGTCACGGAAAGTATTGAAGAACACCGTGTTGTGATTAGTCATTGCTCTCCCAACGGCAAAATTTGCAATGATTTCTTCCATCCGACGATTTTCTTCGAGTCGGTTCTTCATCTTCCTTTTTTACCCCTCTTCAGTATCGTAAACTTGCCGAGCATATTCTTTATCACCGGGCATCACAATCTTTGGAAGATTGCACCGCTCTTGTTCTTGGAGAAGCGGGGCAGGGCACTTACGCTAAGACTTCGCATATATCTCTCACCATGGTCTCACGGTCGATCGGCAAGTCACCCACTTGGAGTGGGATGACATTGTTCTTGTCGACTTCCTCGGGCATCTTGTCTTGACCTTGAATTATCCCAGGGCATGCCAAAAAGTGTGTTGGCACAAAATCTGACTCCTGCGCCGCACACACTGACAAGCCGGAATAGGCGGCTTTACTCGACCGCCCGAGTGTCTTGAATCGAAGGCGTGCTAGTCAATTTGACTGTTAATTGACAAGGAGGTAAACGTGAGATCTGGAACATGCCCGTATGACCAAGACAGTTCATGTATGGCTCTAAGGCGGATGTAATGACATATAGCTATGAGAGCTATCTCTGCCGATATATAATGAATGCATTCGGTAAGCATGTACAAAGATGTAACGTGATAACGATTGATTTGCCGAATGATCATAAAAGACATGTTTGAACAAGTAAAATCGATCATCATGATATGACATCGTGAAGCTCTATTGCATGGATCGAATTAATTGACAACATGGAACAAAAAGCGGTAACTCATAAATATAAACCTAATCTAAATGACACATGCATAGGTTTCATCCAACTAGTCTCATACGCCTAGCCTTCCTAAACCCGTCGAGCTTAAACCCTTGCAAGCTAATCCACCGCATGATACCACTTGCTACAGATCTAAACCACTTACCACAACTAGATCAATCCACCGCATGATACAATCTAACCATGATAAGCTAAAAGCATGCATACATCTAAATGGATCTATAAATACTCATTACTCGTTGAGGCGTGTATGCATAGACAAGTAAAGTACATATGCAAACCTAATCTAAAGTAAAGCCGTAGATCTATCCCGATCGGTCCTAACGAAGAATCCACCGCATGATACACTTTGCAACAAGCTAATCCACCGCATGATACCACTTGCCAGACTTAACCGTTCTAAACCCTCTTCGTCCCTAACACTATCCACCGCATGATACACTGCAACAAGCTAATCCACCGCATGATACGGCTTGCCAAACTAAACTCTAACGATAGGTAGACTCACACACGCAAGATACAAGTAGATGCATAACTGTATTCGGCAAGCTTACCGAATCAGGGTCCATGAAGAAGGAACTCACACGTAAAACCTTAGCCCCCGCCGCGACGACTCATGACTAAACGTAATACGAACCCGCAACATGTAACAACTTAGATTGATCTAAGCCCGGCTATGATGAACGAGATAGATCTAGTGACACGATAAGATGAACATTGAAAGCATTGATGACATCTAGATCTAACAAAAGATAAAGCCGAACCGTATCAATCTAAATTGGGCAAAAGTGTGTGCAATCATAAATAAAGTGATAAATAAGTGAAAGCATGCACCACTTGGTAACTTAATGAATTCACCGAATTGCCAAATTCGATGAAGCCGATAACTAGCTCCAAGCTAGACCTTAGTCTGCCGCACGACTCATGATCTAACAAAGAACCCTCTTGCTCCATGGCCTAAATCCGCCGCACGATACTAAGCATGGTAACAAGACTACTTGCAACATAATCTAAATCCGCCGCACGATACTAGACATGGTACAAGGTTGCCGGTACTTATGGAGGTCGACGGGTCGATGTATCCCCGCAATAGATCGGCGACACGGCCGGACTCGAAGGGTGGCACCCGCCGGTGGCACGGGCCGGGTTGGTTGTATTTGATTTGGTAGATCGTTTTACGATTCTTGGGGGTCTCATATTTATACCCCGGGCTTGACGAGTCCTAACTAATTACGAATAAACATAACGAAAATATCTAGCTAAGATACATTGTCCTCCAAGTCTTCTCGAGTCTTGAAGCCGCACGTGACACGGCACTTCTCCTGGATTTTCTCCTTTGCGGCTCTTACGCTTGCCGAACCATCTCACGCTCATTTTTCCTCCGACTTGGGCTTCCCTGGCCGAATAGCAACGGCTTCCCGAATGCTACTGATACCATAATCGTTGTACTACCAAACGAATGACTTCTTACCAATTTATCATATGCCGGTCTACTCGTCATTCAGCCTTACCAAATTTTTATGTTAACAACCTCCACTTTGAGCAGATGTGCGGAGGTTGTTAACACCAAAATTTGATTGTTAGCTTGATTCAAGACACGCACATCTGCTCCAAAGGAGGTTGTTAACACCAAAATTTGCCATCATTTGGCTCCATACCGCGATTGTGAACACGCAGACACATGGGTTTTGTCAAATGTAGTAGTGGTATTGTTTCAATCTATCGGTTTAATTTCGGACGAATTTACTTGTCTTTTCAATGTTTGATTCTATTTAGACATTCCGACGTTAGGGGTAAGAAGCAAGCTTTAGGAATTTTCTTGCTTGATCGTAGCTTGGGCTGTCATATAAACTAGCTGCCTTTCCCCTCGAAGCTGAACACACTCATGTGTCTCTGCGTGTTGTATTTGTGCGGGATTGGTTACTGACATCATCACATATGAGGAAGGGGTTCATTATCGCAGAACTGTGGGTAATCGAACCATTTGGAGCATGTCCTTTTGGTTTTATTTTGCCCAAAGTGTCCACTACCTTATAAATATAATACTGATTCTTATATTGCCGATTCCGTAAGTATGTGCTAGCTGCAATTTTCATCTTGTGTCTTGTCTCGTTTTTATGGATTCTCTTTTGCCATTATATCTTGCACAAAGAAAGGAGCAATTTATTAAAGTAAATATCTCTATCTTGTATTTGTTGTTAATTAGTGATTGTTTGATATGATCATGCCTAATTAGTGATTGTTTGATATGATCATTCCTTACTTATAGTTTTATAACAAAGTTGTGCTTGCTTTCTGAAAATCTAATGTATGCCAAGTTACTACCTGAAACAACCTGATGTCTTGCTTACTATGCTTTGTTTGCAAGTCGATTTGTAGCAAAGAAACGAAAGAGCTAAGATCATTTCAAAGAACGAAGCGGCAAAAGTTCGAGTTCAAATGGATGATCTGAAGAATCAAGTAGAGGAGTGGGATGCAAGAAAGAAGCCGGAAGAAGTGATTGCTAGGCTGAAGAACCAAATAAGTGAGATGCATGGTTTATTTTGCCGACACCTCTCGCACCACCTATAGTGTCTCTGTCATTTTGATATGGAAACTTGCGATATGATTTTCGAGTGACCATGGTAATCACTTTAACAGAACTGTATCGTGGTGTCAAACATCATGCTCATTTTGTTTTCTCGTAACAATATGACATTCAAATTATTTTTCCCGTTGTAACGCACGGGCATTTACCCATTCAGGATATAAGACTGACCGTAGTGAGAGATGGTAAACACCCCTTCATGTTTTTTACATGTTCAAACACCTGCAGCGGGACACGGAAATGGCCCCTGGACATCCACCTGCCGGGAAATACACCGGAGTCCCGTTCTCCCAGATCGCTCGTTGGCCCACCTTCTCTCCCATCAGCGCAGGGCCCCCCGCCCAAATCGGAGAGCCAGAGGAATCCTCCCTGCGCCGCCCTCGTGCTGCCGTAGCACCCGTCCCGTCCCCCAGCCGCTCTCCCTGCGGCCCGGCCGGTGGTACACGCTGCGTGTTGCAGCTCTGGCAGGCGGCCGCCGTCCGGCGGCGCCGCCGGCCTCAGAGCGCCAAGGGCGGCACTTCGCCCCGCCGGATCCGCCCGGGCGTCCCCGGCCGTCGCGGCAGGCCGGGCGCTACGTGCGAGCAGAGCAGTCTTATGGGTCACGTTGATGTGACGGGATCCACGGCGTGCCGCGCAAATGCAAAGGATACTGCACATGGGATAAGACAGCCCCACGTATGAGTCATCGATGAGGTGGTGCTCGGTGGAGCGCGTACTCTACCGAGGGGGATAGGGTACCGAGGGTGAGGCTCTCGGTATCGAGAGCTGTCTTTTTCAGAGAGGAGCTCTCGGTAGAGAGTGAGTCCACCGAGCGCTGGCCTTTGGACGCTCGGTACACGTTCTGGCGCCGGTGGAGGTTGATCTGTGCGGTAGTGATCGCACGCAGCCGATCGGAGGACGGTTGGTGCTGGCCCTGCCGTCGCTTCTCGCGGACGTTTACGTTTACGCTTGGGCTTGGCGCCGCTTGGCAATTGGAATTTTGGGCATGCGCATGCATGTGGATCCATACCTGTCATCAGTCCATCTGGTGTTGACCTAATAACCACCGCTACCTCCTGCTCGGGAAAATCGTGTATGCTGCATGGGGCTGATCTACGATCAAATACCTCCAGCCAAGCACTCGTCCTCCCTCGCATGTACATTATCTACATCATTTGATCCCATCCGAGTTTCTTCACTATTGGAAACATGCATGGTTTCATTCTCCGTATGTATGTTGAGGATCCCAGTGATGCACTCACTTCTCCTCCAGTTCTGCCTGGGCCGGCCTGGGCTGGGCTGTCCTTCTTCGGCGGGGGAACCACAGTGGTTGCTTGTACCGGCCCAGAGAGAAAGAGGCAGGGCAAGCAGGCCGGCCACTAGGCGATGGGCCGCAAGCACGAGCGGGCTGCTGTTGAGAAAGGAACAGGGCCAGGCTGGCTGTTCGGGCTACAAGCCGAGAGGGTAAATTCGTTTTTTTTTTTTGAATTTTTCAAATACATTTGTAATAGATTTTGAGTTCCTCTTCTATTTTGATCAAAACCAGACATAGCAAGAATAAATATGCAGAAGCATGAATGCACAAGTAACATAGAAGATCGTAGTACTACAGAAAGAATCACCACCGACTGGGACCCCCATTACCTCTGGATGGGGTAAAAATTGCAGCGATTAATAAGATGATGAGGATTTGAGAGCAAGAATTCAGACTAGCAGTGTCACTACATATGGACTGTACAGGTTGATAGAAGTACAGCGAAAGCTTGAATTGCACTCATATTGACGCCACATAACAGTGCAATGCAAAAGGAAAACTTTGTAGCGTTTGAACACAATATAGAGCCATTAGTAAATCCATCATAACCGGGTATAGATCATGGACTACCCATATGGGTACTGTTTTACAAAATAAAAAGAGAGAGGGCACAGAGATAAGCAATTCTATGACAAACAACATAAATCAGCCATTAAATTTGCAGTTAAGTTACCTACCCTGACATTATGAAACAGAGTCTAAAAAGCCTTAAATTTGCATCTAAATTACTTTTCTCTCTCTCTTTTTTTTTTTTGAAGAAAGGAATGACCTTCTGCTTTTAAGAAAGCAAACCACGATACTATATACTCGGTAAGCTAGTTTGAGATGAGGCAAACAGAAACAATCTAGCGCCTAAACACAAGAGTTCCGGCGCCTATTACAGAGCTGGAAAAAACTGACGCCTATTACAAGAATTAGATTTCAATAACATCCGTACGCATCGGCTTAAACCCTTGAAGCCACTTCATGACCACATTCTTAATCTACTCAATCTTACCCCCTATCCTTCTCCTTTAGCAGCACACACCACCTCTCAAGAGGGCTCAAGCAACACCTGCAAAGGTAAACATTATTAAATGGATGGATAGGAAGGGCCCCATTGTCCAGCAACCACGTTTCAGCAGGGTCTTTCACTACTACACGAGGGTTCTATAAGGGCGCCTGGTTTGCCTCTGTAGGGGCGGTTTTGCCAGCCGCCCACCGCCCCTAATCTTCCGTTCATACAGTTGTTTTGCAGTAGGGGCGGTTGGTGATGCAACCGCCCTACTATATGAGCCGCCCCTACACAAGAAATTCCAGAAATCGCGTTTTCAAAATTCAAAAAAAAAAGAAAAAGAAATCACGCATTTTTTCACGTTAAATCGCGCGATACGCGGCCGGCGGGATTCGAACCCGCGACCTCGTGCTCAAGCCGAGCCCTCCCACCACTGCGCTACACACTCATCTCGTGTCCATATCCCATTCCGCGTCCCCACATATTATACAAATCCGAGTGTAAATTGATTATTTGAGGACCTTAATGGATTCAAAGTAAAAAGTGGTCAACTACAAAGTTTTATAACTTTTCGAGATCTACATTTCATATGTAGGAAGTTTTTCATCCAAGGTCGCTTACAAAATTTGAATTTTAAATTTGAGACATTTGAACACAACTTTTGCATGACTAGATGATTTCAAAGTAAAAAGTGGTCAACTATAAAATTTCATAACTTTTCGAGATCTACATTTCATATGTAGGAAGTTTTTCCATCCGAGGTCGTTTACGAAATTTGAATTTCAAATTTGAGACATTTGAACACAACTTTTGCATGACTAGATGATTTCAAAGTAAAAAGTGGTCAACTACAAAATTTCATAACTTTTCGAGATGTACATTTCATATGTAGGAAGTTTTTCCATCCGAGGTCGTTTATGAATCTTTAATTTTTAGTGTCTCGGTTCAAAATTGGAACCCACCGTAGGGCCTCAATATAGAGCCGCCCCTACTGTGGACCACATTAGGGGCGACTGGTGATTGAACCGCCCCTGCTAATAGTAGGGGCGGCTCGTAACACCAGCCGCCCCTAATGTGGTTACTATAGGGGCGGCTCGTAACATGTCTACAGTAGGGGCGCCTCAAAACATAAACCGCCCCTAATGAAAAAGGGAGGCGTTCTCTTAGTAACCTTTTGTACTAGTGTTTAATCAATTTAGGATAGTGGCCCAGGTCAAAAACCTCAACCAAGATACTCCAAATCAGTTTAGCTAAGACGCAATGAAACAAGATATGATCTACAGATTCCCAACTATTACAAATACAACATCTTCCATTACCCTACCACCCCCTTTTAGTAAGACCCAAAGATCACTTGCAACTTATTATTGAACACCGCCAGGGAAGAACTTGATCTTAGACGGAACCTTGCATCTCCGGATAATGCCAACCATCCATTTGGGGAACCCTATATCGATTTAGAACCTGTGTTGACACCCAAAAATGTCCGACCTAGACAAGTTCCTCGAAAGCAAGAACGGGCTTCACCATTGCGTTCCTCTCGTTGCGATTGAAAAACATATATGATTTGCCTCATTTGGAGTTCGGATGAAAGAGATATGACCCCGAGAAAATGCCCCAAACGCTAGAGTTCGACGAGAGCTGGAAGTTCCAACCTCCGGGAGTTCCGACTCACGATGGAAGTTTCAGCACCACGGGAGTTCCGACTTCTGTTGGAAGTTCCGCACCACGGGAGTTCGACTCCTAATGGAAGTTCCGGCAGACTTAATGAAAAATCTAGTTCGGATCTAGCCTTTTGGGTTCCGAACCGAACTGTTTCAAACTCATGGGAAACTTGGAAAGTAAGCCTCGGTGAGGTTTCCTAAGGGGATAAGACCACCCCTCCTCTATAAATATAGAGGTTCATGGCTGATTTGATCCCATCTACATCCAATCAATCAAACTACCCCCAAAACTCTCCTTTTACCCAAATTATGTTATCTCTCAACCCTCTATCATGTCTTTGTCCCAGGCGGATTTCTCCATGTGATTCGTTGGCGTTCTAGGTAGCCTTGCTGATCCTAGAAGACCCTTCGCGTGCATGCTCCCGATGGATCCTTCCTGAGGTCGTTCGGCTTTCTATCTCGGTAGGGTGAGCTCTACATCGATCCTACCGATCTCTAGATCGGTTTGATTGATTACGCCACGTTCCTTGCTGTTCTTGCAGGGTTGTTAGCGACCCTGGGCCGTCAAAGCCCGTGTGTTGGCGCGAACCCGTTTTTTGTGTCAACATACTTTTTGGTGACTCCGTTGGGGAAGGAAATTTGTTTCGGCTCTACTTTTGCGGCCGAATCGATCCGCCCTAGCCATTATTTATAATTTATCTATTATTTATTTGACACGATCGCCGTTGCATCTAGCCTCAAGGCCGCTTGCAAATTTGTTCTTCTAGTGCAAATCCAACGGCGAATCGGGCCCCCTCAAGGCCGATTGTTTTGTCGTGATTGCCGTCGTTACAAATAAACATCAAATCGAGTTCGCACTGCGTTCAGCTTTAGCTTATCCAAAAATTGCTAAGGCCATATCTTGCTATTGGTTGCTACTACCACTACCGCACAGTCAGCCTCCACCGAGCGCCAGAACGTGTACCGAGCGGCCAACGGCCAGCGCTCGGTGGACCCGCTCTCTACCGAGAGCTCCTCTCTGAAAAAGAAAGCTCTCGGTACAAGATATTCTACCGAGAGCATCACCCTCGGTACCACCCCTCGGTAGAGGCTGCCTCCACCGAGCACCACCTCTCCGAAAGAGCCACCCTGGTGGCGTTGACGCTCCCAGCGTAGATACCGTCGGCGACGGCGCCCTCGCCAGTCAAATCTACCCGGCGGTAGCGGTGCTCGGTAGAATATGGTCACTCTACCGAGGGCCGGTTCCATGGCGCTTCGGTACAATGACCTTATTTTTTTTTCCCGATTTTCAATCCACCTAGACAAACACAATCTAAAAATAAGTCACATAATTTTCACATCCATACAAACTTGCATATTTAAAACAACTCACATATATATCACATCCATACAAACTTACATAATTTAAAGTGCATAATTTAAAACAAGTCACATACATCTACAAGTTGTACTTCAACTTCACTACAAGTTCATTGTTGCCGTCCTTCTAGCCAAAATTGAGTGAAGTGTAGGTCACCGATATTTAATGCACAGATCTCCCAAATGTAGACCAACGTTCTCACTAATACATCCTCCTTTGCTTCACAACTACGACGACAAGGTCTACCGAGGACGGTTAACAAGGCTGGCATGTCGGCCGATCTCCAATCTTACGGGCAACCACCTTTGCCCGATATCCATCTGTAGTCTTGGCGTTGGTATTGGATTAGCCCATGTCCAAACATAACCCAATCGAGACATTGTTTGGGTAAGAATGGATGCATAACTACAACCAGTAGGTTAAGTCATACACTTGAACCTGTAATTATTGGGGAAAAATATGAGAACATCTCTAGAGTACCACATCAATTCTAGGTATAAAGCGTGACAAATTAACATATCGAGATTACCACATCATTTTGGTTCCTCCGAGCCTGGTTTTGCAACAAATCCCGCAACATCTTCAAGCATGTTCCTACTTTTAGCCTGTCATCAACAAAAAAGGAGAATGTAGGCGTAGTGTACCCATGTTCTTGAAGCTTCGTTACACATCCCATGACAAAGATATGTTTTTGTGTAATCGCGGGCCGGCTCACATGCGACTTTGTTCCAACCGCCGAGATGTTTATAGGATTTCCACCTCTCCTTCTAGGGGCGATGGAAAAGCTAATTTGACATTGAATTTGTTGTCCCAATTCACTATGAAGATGATGTGAGTGTTGGGCGACCACTTCATGAACACCAAAGTACGAGAGAGTGTGTTTAAGCCAAGTGATTTGGTCAATTGGCTGCAATAGTTTTAAAATTCATATAAATGGTAAATATACATGTACAAAAAAATATTTGACAAATTAATTATACAAATACTTACTATTATTCGAACATTTTCCGTTATGGTGGGCGAGAGATCTCCAATCGGGGTCAAATCCCTGGGTCGCTAGATGGCCACGTAAAACCTCGACTTACGGAGGTGGAAGATTACGTCCGGCCATCTAGAAAATTATACAAATTAGTTTCAATATTTTTGCAACTTAATAGAAATATATAGTATAATTATATAATACCACACATATTATTATTGAGAAATCATAACAATGTAATTATAGCAATGTATACCTTAATGCATCGGCGTTGGTGAGGGTGGCCGGCGTTGGTGAGGGTGGCCGGCGTTGGCGGGGGGAGGCCGCGTCTATGAGGGTGGCCGGCGTTGGTGAGGGTGGCCGGCGTTGGTGGGGGTGCTTGCTTTGCGGGCCTTGGCGGGTGGGTGGCGGGCGGTGGTGGCGGTGGTTGGTGGGAGTGGCGGTGGTTGGGGGTGGTGGCCGGCGGCGGTGAGTGTGGCTGATGTGGGCGGCGGCGGCGGGCCGCGGTGGGCGCCGGTGGCGGCCGACCGGCGAGCGCCGGTGGCGGCGGCGTAAGAAGGTGAAGTATCGAGAGAGGGGAGGGATTGGGGAAGAAGGCGGAGAGTCGGGAGATAGGGCCTTTGCCGAGGGGTTCAAATCCGCCCTCGGTAAACCTTTTTAAAAATTTTGTCACCAAATTTCGCAATGAAATGCTAAAATTCAAAAATTTACATGATTGTACCGAGGGCTTCACCCGAATGACCCTAGGTAGAGGTGTTTTCCCGAGGGCTCAACTTACGCTCTCGGTAAAAAAAACTTTTTTTTGAATTTGGTGTCCAATTTTTTTTGTGTGTCTTTCATACATTGCCTATTAGTTCATATCCATTTTTGACATTTTTTAAAAACAAGTTACTATATATTTTGATTTTATTGCTTTTAATTGAATTTTTCTTTATAAGCCAAATTTAAACTATAAGACATTCGAATATAGGGGAACATGAAAGGAAAAATGGTATTCATATTCCTAAATGCAATGTGAGGCCTAATTTAGGGATTGACCCAAAACTTTGAACATCTCCTAAGCGGAACATGACCATTCACTTTCATGGGTGAATAGTTTTTAAATTATATAAAATGCAAACGAAGTTGAAAAATCATGAAACTTGTTGAGTTGTCGTGAAATCATATGTGGAGGCTATAAAAATTTTTGGGAATGTTTCGTAAAGGTTGGTTCATAGAATGGCCAAAATCCCGGGACAGCTCCACATAAGTTCTATTATCACCCGTGTTATATGTCTTGAGTTTCAACCATCGTTGACACCAACGTCAAACGAAACCTTCCCAAATTTTTGCATAGTCTCCACATATGATTTCATGACAAATCAACAAGTTTCACGATTTTTCAACCTCGTTTGCAATTACTATAATTTTAAAACCATTCATTGCGGTGAATGGTCATGTTCCGTTAAGGAGATGTTCAAAGTTTTGGGGATAGCTCGGATGAGGCCTAACATTGCACTCACGAATATGAATATAATTTTTCTGTTCATGTCTCCGCTCTATTCGAATGGTTTCCAGTTCAAATTTGGCTAATAAAAGAAAAATCAAATAAAAGAAAAAGAAAATCAAAATATATACTAAATAGTTTTGGAAAAATATGAAATTTGAACATGACCTAGGAGACATTGTATAAACCACACACAAAAAAAAATGGATCCAAAATTCAAAAAAAGATATATTCACCGAGGGCCGGTGTTGGGCTCTCGGTACAATACTATCTACCGAGAGCCCTCCTAGAATCCGCCCTCGGTGACATCTACCGAGTGCACCTTGAGCGCACCCTCGGTAAAAGACCTAACCGAGAACGACGGTCCTATCTTATCCATTCCACCCCACCCCCACCCCAACTTCGCATCTTATCCACTCACTCACACTCACTCACTCACTCACCCCCCCCTACCTCCTCCACCCCTCCTCCTCCCCTCCGGCGTCACGGCGCCACCTCTCGGCCGGCGCTCCCGCCCGTCCGCGCCACCTCTCTGGTCGCTCCGCCCGTCTCCTCACGCCACCGCCCGCCGGCGCTCCCGCCCGCGCCTCGCTGGTGACCGCCGCCGGCGGCCGCCCTCGCCCGCCCGCGCACCCGCATGCGCCCGCCCATGACGACCTCTCGCCCGTCCTCGCCCGTCGCGCGCTCGGCCACCTCCCTAGCCGCCAAGCTGTGCTGGCCGCCACCTGCAGCCCACGCGCGCCCGCGCCTTCCTCGCCCGCCTTCCTCGCCGCGCCGCCGGCCGGGCGCCCCTAGCACGCCGCCCCCGCCCCGCGCAAGGAGGTAGGGGAGGAGGAGGGTGGAGGAGGGAAGGAGGGGAAGAGGTGGAGGACGGAGTAGGGAAGGAGGGGACGAGGAGCCGGGGGGTGCCCGCCGCGACCACACCCCTGCTGCAAGAAGGCAACGAGGAGGAGGACCGTGCCCTGCCGCGACCACCCCCGATTTGCTGCAAGAAGGCAACGAGGAGGACCACACCCTGATCCGCGCAAAGGTGAGGTATTTGGCTACCACTAGTTGTGGTCGAGTGGTCGTGATGGTTGTGGTCGTGATCGAACAGTGGTCGTGATGGTTGTGGTCGTGATGGTGGAGTGGTCATAATGCTTGTGGTCGAAATTTTGACCTTTTATGCCTATGATGCTTTACAATGCCCAGTGAAAGACTTCCATGCATGCTAGGACCTGTTTATGTTCTCATGCCTGTCATCGAACCATGTGATACATCCATGCCTAGCAACTGTTGTCCACCTCTAATGACCTGATGGCTAGGCTGGATGTGTCACATGGTTTCATGGTAGCCATGAACTCTGTTATCTATTGGTCCTTATGCTCCTAGTTCAAATATTAAAGAAAAGGGCATTTAATTCTGAGGCTATGCTTATATATCGTTCCTATGATGCAATGGTGGCCTATGATGCAATTGGTTCTGAAATGCTTACATTTTATGACTGTGATGTTAGTGCCATGAATCTGAGCTGCATTATCTTTATTATCTCATGGTGGTGGTCAAATCAGTGGCTCACGTCCATTCCCGTGCAATGATGGAGTCGGTTCGCCTCCCTCATAGCCGGGAATGGATCGAGCCACGGTTCCATGGCTACCATGAAATTGCTTTGGCAGCAAGGATGATCAATGTGCACCTATGATCGAGTCCCTTTATGCAATGGTGGCCTGTGATGCAAAGTTTTTTCTTGCATTTGCTCAACGAGAAAGAACATGCCGCTCCGCACTTTCTCCATGATCCTCGTTTGTTCATGGTCCGAGAGCATCAAGGGGAGGTGCGAGTGGCATGTTCTTTTAGCGGTGGCTATGATACAAACCTACTTGAAAAACCGAGGCTACCTCCTTTTCTTGCCACACCTATGGAAGCTTTGCTCTTATATATTTTCATTCTATTGTTCTCCTATCTCATTTTGGGCTTATATATCGGTTCTGGAATGCAATCATGCCTTATTTTTGACAATTGGTTCTGAAATGCTTACATTTTATGACTGTGATGTTAGTGCCATGAATCTGAGCTGCATTATCGTTATTACCTCATGGTGGTCATCAAACCGTGACTGACATCCATACCCAAGCAATAATGGAGTCAGAGTTCCATGGCTCCTTGATAGCTGGGTATGGATGCAGTCACGGTTCCATGAGTTCCATGAAATTGCTTTGGCAGCAAGGATGATCAATGTGCACCTATGACTGAGTCCCTTTATGTAACTATGTTCTTTTTAGCAGCCTATGATATATTTTTCATTACTTTGTTCTCCTATCTCATTTTGGACTTGGCCTGTGATGCAAAGCTTATGCCGCCAAGCTAAACGAGAAAAGAATATGGAGCTACAAACTTTCTCCATGATCCTCACTTGTTCATGTTCGGAGCATCAAGGGGGAGGTTCGGGGCTCCATGCTCTTTTTTAGCAGAAGGCTACACTATCTTATGCTGAGGCCCCATCTATATTACCTCATATTTGTTATCAAACCGTGACTAACATGTGCTTCTACTTTTTAAAGGCTATGGCTTTGCCTGTGATGCAAAGCTTATGCCGCTGCTCAACAGAAAGAACATAGAGCTTCTCACTTTCTCCATGATCCTCACTTGTTCATGTACAGAGAGCATCAAGGGGGAGGTGAGAGGCTCTATGCTCTTTTTAGCAGAAGGCTACACTATATTATGCTGAGGCCCCATCTATATTACCTCATGTTTGTTATCAAACTGTCACTAACATTTGCTTCTACTTTTTTAAGGCTATGGCTTGGTATGTTGTATACCGTGGGGTCATTCCTGGAGTCTATGACAGCTGGGAAAAATGCAATGAGCAGGTGAGTGGTTTTCCAGGTAACAGTCACAAGAAGTTTCACACGAGAGCAGCTGCAGATGCTTCCTATGCTTGAGAGTACATTGCTAATTTGGACCACCCATTGCTTTGGTGCAAGCTCCACCTCCACCGGCAGGTTAACCCATTAGGCTCTAGGTTTTGTTGTTGGTTTTGTTGAGTACATTCAAACTTGATGACTATGAGTTGTATCAGTGTAACTAGACTTGTCCCGGATATTGGACTAATTAATCTATGTTTCGATCATGTATGTGATATATATGTGATGAATGAGTTGTATCGGTGCATGGATGTCAAATATATGTGATCTCAGTATGTTTCATTTGTAAAGGTGGACAGGAAAAACAGGAATAAAAACAAAAATATGGTCCTTTGCACCGCGGGACACTTTCGGTGCAGGGGCTATACCGAGGGCAGTGCTCGGTGAATCTGGGAGATGGGGCCACAGGAACCCCATGTTCCCGTGTACACCGATGGTAGCGCTTCGGTGAAACCAGCTCTCGGTAATAATATTGTCGTTTCACCGAGCGGCCCCCGCCCCGGTGAACGACCATATTACACCGAGCGCACGGATGAGTGGCCCTCGGTGCAACTGGTGTCCAGGGTTTTTTTTAATTTTGAGTCTACCGAGCAACCTTCTGACAGGGCCCTCGGTAGATAATGTTTTCAAGTTTTTTAAAAATAAAATGCACCGAGAGGGTAGTTGAGGTGGCCCTCGGTGTAGTTGACGTCGACGGTGGCAAACGCCGTCGTCGTGGACGCCGTGGTTTTGCGAGGGGGCCGAGCCCTGCGGTGCGGTGTGGCACGGGTTGCACCGAGGGGCCTTTTAGCCTTCGGTACACTCTTTTCCCCGTTTAAAATTTCATCGGGGGCCGGTACCGAGCGCGCCGCCTCGAGTGCCTCCACCGAGCCGCTATTAGGCCTTTATCGAGCGCTTTTGGCGCCGGAGAGCCTCCTCTCCAAGTGTGTACTGCACGCGTGTTGTTTCTGTAACAAGCCAAGTCATTATTGGATCAATCAAAGTGGAAGTTGGAGACAGTGTGCGTTGGCTTGCCTGTTTAGAGCATCAAATTCCTCTCCAAATTTCACTATGCAAAAAGAAGATTCCCCATCACATCAAAATGCGGCACATGTATCGAGTATTAAATGTAAGTAAAAAAATAAACTAATTGCACGGTTTAGATGTACGTTGCGAGACAATTCTTTTTGAGCCTAGTTACGCCATGGTAGGATAATATTTACCACTAAGAAACGAAACGTGCTACGATTGTCGGATGTATTTTGGTGATCTAAACACACCCATATCAAATATATTGTTAGCATATTTACTAAGCCCTTGCGAGAAGACTTCACGTTGAGGCCAGCGAAGGTTCTATCAAGTGTTTGCATCTACGAGCAAGAGAAAAAGAAATCGCTACCTTTGTTTAATTTGTTTGCCCAAATTTCTGGCGAACATACATGGAGGCGTATTAAGACACTACATCTCAACATTATTACTCCACGCTGAGGTACAACTTGCAAATACATCTTGTGATTATAATAATTATTTTGCAAGTGATATACATTCTCATGTTGGTGTTGCTTAGTTATAATGATGCTAGATATGTTCCATCGGCAACTACTTTTGATAATATCCCTCATTATGCACATCCTAATTATGCGTATCATGATAAAGAGCCGATGTGTGCTGAAAATTTATTGAGTTTTAATTCTTCTAGCAACAGGCAACATGTAAATTCATATACATCGGCTATACGTTCACAGCGTAACATGCCGATGAATGACAATATGAATTATTTGGCCAATTGCGCTCCAAATTCAGCATCAATTGCAGGTACTAATGCCCATCATTCGGCTATGTGTATTGTTAGTAACCATTGCCGAATTAGTAAAAATTCAGCACCTTATGCCAATGCTTACTCTTATGATTCGGCTTCATATGATGCTCCTAATTCTAGCCGAATCAATAAGAATTCAACAAGATATTCCCAATCAGATATTGCTGAACTTAAAGATGCATTGTTAGACTTTAAAAGAACGGTTCAAAAATAGAATGAAGATTTCTTTCGTAAATGTCTTGACGATATAAGAAAGAAAGAAAAGTTGCATGCTCCCTCGGATTCGATGCTGAGACTTTAAAATCGGCTAAGCCGATTACTACCTTCGTGAACCAACTACCCGCCTTGAATCGGTCAAGCCGACTTTTCAGTCGACCAAACAGATTGCCTCTCGCAATCAATCCAAATTGGTCTCTTCGGTGCCCGAAACCGATAAGACCAGTTTAGGAGGAGTTGCATATTTTTTTACTTTGCAGGAAAGCGTTCTCCATGGCTGAAATTAAGATAAAAGAGAGGCAGAAAGCGCTAGAAATTTCTCAAGAGATCAGATAAAAAAAGGCGGAAATTGCTACTACTGTTCAAATGCCGGCACAGCCAGCTTTGCAGTCGGTTAAGCTGGCTAGAGACACAGGATCGGCCAAGCCAGTTTTACAAACGGCTAAGCCGGTTCACCTCACCCCGCCTGCTGTGGGATCGGCCAAGCCACCGTATGCAGACTAGCTAGGCGGTTTTTCGGCTTTGGGGCTAGCCCGGTGAGGTTGAGCTGGCCTTGGAAGTGGCGGACCAATTGCTCTATTTGAAACGGCTAAGCCGGGCTCCCGGAAGGCGACCGGTTGATGTTGTTGTTGCTATTCCTAAATCAGCCGTCTTGACTTCTAAGTTGGCCAAACCGATTTCTTTGATTCTTGCGGTGGCCGACACATCTCTCGGATGACTCGGCACCAGTTGTTGATCGTTCCTTGGAGATGAAGAGCCATATTATTCGAATTAAGGAAGTATACTTCAACAACATGATTATCGATTACAAGGTACAAGTATTTTACTAAAATCCCGTTCGGTCATAATATTAATACATCTATTAGTGATATTCTTGTTGATAGTATTGAAGGGTCAATTGAGGGAGGTATCATACTTGTCAATAATGATATTAAAATTTAGATTGCATCGGCCTACATGTTGTGTCGAAATGGAAGGTCGATGACAATATTTTGTCAAAGTTAAAGCTTTCCCTAATGTTCACTTTGAATTATATATCTATGTGGGTAGCTTTACTTTGTTTAAGATCAATTCATACTTGGTCCCAAAAGAGATATAGGTTTTGTAATTACTTTAAGTCACGTGCCCTCTCAGGAAGGGCTTTCAACGGATTCTCTATCCCTTTCTCAGCTTCCTCCCTTTCTTTCCGCCGCCATGCATCCCTATGACCGGCATATCCTATCATGCCGAGGTTGTGCCTGAGTTCGTTCTTCTTTGCGAGTTCTTTACCCATTTTAGACTAGGCTTCATACTCTTCGCTAGTCGTAAGGTTGACGAACTCATCCCGGACTTCACGCTTTTATGAAGGTGTAGTCTTGAAAGGGTGACTTGCCCTTCTGCACATAGTTTGTGTAGAGATTGTTTCGTAGGGTGCGGCGCTTTGCTTGCAATGGCCCACACATGCTTCCTGCATTTTATTTTGTCATAGCCTTCCTCTTTCCCTGGATAATGGAACAGGACCTTCACGCCTTTCCACACCTTCTTCTTGATAGCCTCTGGGACATTCCTCCAGTCTAGGTAAGTGATGGGCACAGTGTCCTTGGCTACAACGGAGACCTCGTTGCTAAAGGTGGCCAAGACAGTTTTTACGCTCCAAGGGCTCTCCATGCGGCCCTATCCTCAATATATGATGCACCACGTCAGCTTTCTTGTGCCTCCCGTGCTGGCCTCTTTTCAAGCCTGACTTCTTGGTAGTGGTGGTCGCTGAAGTGCTAGGGGTGGGACCAGATTCCTGTGCCTCTGACTGAGCTCCCTCTTCATGAAACTCTAGACACAGAGGCAGGATTGGTAACTGTCACTACAACAAGAACTAGAATTAGTCGTGTACTTACATGAGGCACACGACGTTGTGTTAGTCATATACTTACGTTGGGCATTTGAGTTTCAGCCGTAAAACTGCGAGAACCACGTGTGTTGGGCTCCTCTGGTTCCCGGTTGGGATCAAGTTCCTCCTCCCTAGGGCGTTTCTTACGTGGCCTCGGTGGTGTTACCTCTTCGTTCTCATATCCTTTGTCGGTTCGAATCGGGCGTGGAGGCAACTTCCTCCTCATGTTCGCTCGGCCACCCATTGCACGATCTTTATCGGGTTGGTTGGGATGCCATTGGATTCTCTCACGGGAACCTGAGCATTTTATTATAGTGAAGAGTAAAGTACGGTAGTAGTATGTAGTAGAGCCATCAAAGAGTCATCTCGGAACATATATTTATTGTATTCCTCTCATGATTACATAGTTTTCCATTTTACATAGAGCAGTTACCAAAAAAAAAAAATTAACTAAAAATACAAAAAAATGTGTAAAAATATAAAAAAATGTGTAAAAATACAAAAAAGTTGTAAAATTACACATTTGGCTCAAAAGTACCCAACTATCCTTATCACATCGCGTCTAAACTGGTTGCTTGTATATGATATACAAGCCGTCCTCGTTTAGCCGCTCACAAGTATGGGGACATTTCATCATTGCCGCTGCCTCAGCATAAAAATATTCACATCATCGCATATGTGTTGGCATTTGTTAAGTGCTAAAAGAATATGAAGGATTCTCGCAGCGCCTGAGAACACCTACCATTGTAGCTTTTCCCTAGGATGAGTATTCTAGAGTATCGTATCCACAGGGGAAGCTTTGGCTAAAGAATCTAATAAGTCACAATCATGCATCTATTAACTTAGCAAACCACTAGATTATAGTGAGGGGGTAATTGTTAGAGGATAAGTAAATATCAAAGCTTAAAATACTAACCTACCTAAGATATCAAGGAGTAACTAAACTAATCAAGAGGTCAAAGGGAGAGATCAAGGTTCTGGGTAATTCTCTATTACTTAGGTTCTATGATAACAATTATACTAATGCACTTTGGAGCAAACAGATCCGTCCCAACTCTCGAAAAGGCGGGAAGAAGGTAGTTGGGAGAAGGCTGCCAAAAGCTCTACGAAACACCAATCCGAGCGTGGTGGACTACAAAGGCCTTACAACAGTTTGTCACCCCCCCGCTACCACAACTATCCGGTGGGATTGAAGCAACCTCTCCGGGTAACCTATAGCCTAGACACCATGTCTACACTATCGACACTCTGTAGCTACCTTGCATAACTAGAGCCCTCAATACGAGCGGAGATCCCATGCAATAATATAACAACTATACTTAACCATATATGAAAAGTATAGAAGTGAATAGAGAAAATAAATATATGAATCATAAGTCTTGTAGAGAAGATATAAAGACATACCATACTCTGAAGACATCTCCAGAACAAGAGCATAACTCCTCTCTCTTTTACTCTTGATTAGATCTAAATTAGATCTAATCTAGTTCTAATTACATGGCTATTCTATCTCTAATTACATGACTAATTCTACTTCTAATCTACTTCTAATTCACTAATCCCGGAGAGAGGTTATCCTTACATTGGGACACCTCTACAACTGAGAGATAATGAATAGAATGAGATAGAATGAATTATGGTTTCACCCTGGGGTCAGGGGGTCTTCTTATATAGGCCTTGGCGATGAACGTGAACCCTTGGATCAAACTGACCTTGGCAACGGTGTAGATACAACCTCAAAGTCGGTTTTGAAACCGGCCTAGGAAGATGAGGTGACATCCACGGCCCCACCCGGCGGCCGCCGGCCGGGTGGGCCCAGGGTGTCAGGCTCTTCTTGGTGTCTTCTGGTACCTTGTAGAATGTTTTAGTCCACATTTTGGGTCGAAGTTACTTCCGCGGTTAAATCTTGTCATCGTTATGTGGGATATATTAAAGGAACTTTCTCCATTCTTCTACGCATTTATCTGTTAAGTCCCCGAAAAGATATAAATCACCAAAGCTCGTGGAATTATGTTAGTTAGACCCCTAGTCTATGTTGATATTCATTTTAAGCCCTTATCCATGTTTAGTTGACTAGTAATATTATGCTATAACGGTGTCAACAAGTTCCCCAAGCTTACCCTTTGCTAGTCCCTAGCAAAGCCAAACTTAACAATGGATCGGGGAGTTGCTACAACGCTTTCACACCTCAAAAGTACACATGCTTTCAAATAAAATTTCTCCTCTATATTAGAATAAACTTGTTCAACTTTCAACTTACCCGTATTACCTTTAACCATGGAACTTATAGCTTTTTCTTAGGATCTTGGGCAATTGAAAGATAGAACAATCAAGTCAAACACCATATCTCAAACTCTTTGTTCAACTGTCCTTCTGGAGTTTTTGCAAGTTTTCAAAATAAAACTCAAAGTTCCTTTTATGACCCTCTCAAATCTCTCATTTGTGGTATTTGTGGATCCTCACTTAGGCATTAATGTTGTGTTGCCTTTCTCTCATAATATGTGGTATTTTTTGAAATAAGGCAAGTAGGACACTATGCCTTCTTCTCTCTCACCCTATATCTAAGGCTTATATCTAGAGCTCTAGGTGGGAGAAAACTAAATTCTACTTACTAAGCATATATTGTAAATTCAAGCAATGGATCCAAAGTTACAAGTCACACTGATCAAGTGGTGCATGTGTAAGGTGGATAGGATATATATGGTAGAGAATGTAGTAAAGCATGTAGTGAAGTGAATAGAATAGATGATGGGAAATCTTACTTTTTGCTCCTTGAGGAATCTTCTCTCTTTTTGAATTTGGAAACTTTGCAGAGAACCACGGGTTGTATCTTTTTCTTTCTTTATTTTTCTTTTTTAGAGAGGTGGGCTCTGCTCACCCTAGACTTTTGTCTTTTATTTCCTCTCTTTAAAGATGTGGGTTCTACTCACCCTCGGACACTTGTCCATTTTTCATCTTTATTTTTCTTTTTTTTTTCTTTTTCTTAGGGAGGTAGGCTCTACTCACCCGTAGGACTTTTGTCCATTTTTCATCTCCCTTTCTTTTTCTTAGGGGAGGTAGGCTCTACTTGGCCTCAGTAGGACTTTTTGTCCATTTTTCATCTCCCTTTTTTTTTTTTTTTTTATCTACAACCCGGATCTCTTTTTGTAATAACTTTTGAGAGATAAATAAATGTAATGGAGCTTTTGTAAGATGTTGGCTAGCAATGAATGAGTGAATGGGTATAGGAAATATTTTTGGTTGCTCTCTCCTAGGATAGGAGTAGAACATTTTTGGTGAATATTTGGTGGATGCTTTGTGGATCGCATACTTCTAGGGTTGAAGTAGCATAAATGCAAGTGGGGTAGAGTGGAGTGGAATAGAGTGTGGTGAAGTGGAGTGTGCATGATCAGCATAACAAGTTTCTAAGGGTCGACAAAGATTGAACAAACTCAATACAAAGCAAGCAGCCCTATATATATGTCAAAAAAAGGTTTTCCTAATCTAGGGAGCATGTATATATGGCTTGAGGTAGGAGGTTCAACACTCTTGTCACACAGGAACTTATCATGTGCACTTTAATTTTCAAAGGCAAATCTCCAGGAAATCTAGTATCACTAGGAGTAAGATAAATAGCAAAATCAGGACTCTCATATATCATATCCGTCAATCACCTAGACTTTAGAGCAAGCATTTGCTACCCACAGGTTTTCGGGTTGAGCAAATCTCAAGTCAAACCAGTTGCATTAAAAAGCTCGAGAGAAATTAAGCTTGAAAGGTAGGTACTTGAAAGGAATTACGACGGACAACTATTCATCATCTCAAGGCTAGAGATTATCTTGAGTTTATTTTATTCTCACACTCTAATTAAGACTCTTTAATAAAGACTAGATAAACTTTATTTATTTAGTTTCCTTAGTTATGCATCTTTTTATTTCTTTTCAATAAAACAAACAAATCTAGCTAATAAATATAAGACAGAGGGATACTTATCTGGATACATGGGGGTTGCACTCCCCCAAGCTAGATGTTGACATAGTCTTCAATGTTCTTGATGGTTAGAAGTAGAGGTAGATAATGATGGTGGGCTGAACGATCTTCTTTAACGCTAGACACCATGTGTGTCATGTCTCTCTTCTTTGGGATCCTGCTGAACTCAAATAGACAACAAAGCTAGTGGAACTTGATTAAGCGTTAGGGGGTTAGCCATGTAGCTTGTTGTTGCTAAGGACTATGATAATTCCATTAATACAATAGTCCAGCCGACATTAATATTTTTGGATTTTGTATGCAAAAATAAAAGAATGATGATGCATGCATATTTATTTTATTTTTATGCCACCACAGTAAATATCCTTGTGGGTTGTTACACACCACAAAATTACTCACATGGGGCTTAGAGTTTTTCATGTCTATGCAACAAACAAATATTTATTTTTTTCTTTTCTAATGCAAGACTAGTGCTATAATTTAAATATGCTAAAGAAAAATAATTATGGAATGCAAGGAAAAATATGGATAACTACCGATCTTACCTTTTTCGGTGAGGGTTCAGTGTTTTAAGTCCTCTGAACTAGACTTCTTACCTTGTCGTTTCCTTGAGTGTATTATCTGATCTTGAAAATCATGCTCCTTGAGATGGCAAAGGATGGCATCACCCATGTTCTTAGCTGGTCTTATGAGTTGGAGTGAAGCATAAACAGCTTCTTGTTTAGTGTGCATGCTTGTAGAACATTCACTTGTTGAATTTTGGAGAGACCGATAAGCTTCTCCACCTTTTGCTCAAAGTATGTCCCCTTTGCAAAGTCAAGGTAGAGATCAAGTGCATGGGCTCTGTTGGTGGGAAAACACCAAATGAACCAAAACTTCATTCATTCTTGTCTAACCATAGGCACATCAAACAAGATAGAGTTGATTTATTAAACGCTTTTCTTTAACCTAACTTGGGTGACAAGATCAGAAGATTGAGCATGATTGTTTGTGATTAAAACATTCGACCGATTCGAATCAAGCTCATTGACTCTTGGAAGGGTTTTCTTCTCTAAACATGATGTATCAAAGGCATGATATTGATTATGTTCTCCCAAAGCAAGGTAAGCAACATTCTGGCTTATAAGATTAGGACTATGAGATCAAGAGAGTGGTGGTAGAAACACTTAAAGAAACAAAACATGTTGAGCTAATGAAATTAGATTAGGCAAGGTTGTTACTCTAACATGTTTGATTATTTATTTATGAACAAACCATACTTTAGATAAAGCTTAAGTAATGACAACTTACCTCAAGATGTTACCTTATTATTGGAGTGTGACAGCGTAACACCTTGTGGTGGTCCTTTTCTTCTGCTCGAAGCTTTCCTTCTTTGGCCTCTTGTGTATCTTGCTCCTCACTTGTCTCCTTTATTACATTGTCCTTTATTTCTTGTTCTTAAAATTGCACTTGGACCTTTTTGCTCCTCTCATGATTTTATTCCTGCAATATTAGTTGACAACAGATACCCGAAGGAATATAAATAATTGTAAACAAAGGTAGAACTGTCATGGAGCTTAAGGTTGCTTTTATGCCGGAAGAAGTTTTGATTGGATATTTTATATGCTCACCATTACTTTCTCTCTAGTTGGAAATTTTATTATACCTTAAGTTTGATTTTGATGAATGACATTTGTTAACCAAACAAACTTAGAGAGACAAAGTAATAGTGAGTAGAGGGATTGCAAACCAAAGATGTCGAGTGGCGGGGAGCTTGAGTAAAGGAGGAGTATTGTCGGATGATCTTTAGAGGAATCGGCCTTCCTCCCCCATGCTTGAGCCTTCCCGTCACTTTCGACACTTCAAGTGTGAATCTTGGACTTTGTCCCTAATCGTGTGTTGCAATCACCATGTCCTTAGATGTTGTTCATCCTTTTGTTCCTCGCAAGTTTAGTGACCAAGAATACCTGAAGGGAACTTGTCCTAGAACATGTTTCTTTTACCATGAGCCTTCATGTGCTCGGATATATATTATTATTATTATTATTTTCTTTAGAACATAAGGCAGTTGTTGTATATAAATATGTGAGTTATATTCACTTACACATCTTTGATGTTCTTATGGCCGAGAGCTTTGTCCATCCACTTCTTTAAAGTGATTATTTTTTCTAGATTGTGTTATATGATATTCTTCTTCATCGAATGGACATAGCATAGACCCTTTTCTCTGCAAAAATTTAGTGGACACATGCAGGGGAATACAACAAGTTTGAAGTAAGGGTTGTTATCCAAAGTTCATATGATCTCATCTATGCTAATGAAAAGATGGTTCTTTGATTACTCTTAGCACAGATTTTATTTATTCATATCTTATAGCAAATTTTATTTATATGGCTGCACTTTAGCATGTGGATCAAAGCAAAGGTAACTCTTAGCAAAAGACAGAGTGAATGATATTTGATACTTACAATTCTTTCATCAATAATGAATGAGCCGTGTCTTTTGCACATGGTTGGAGTTCATCGGATGCCTTGCTTCATCTCCGATATGAGTTCATCTTTTGACTTACCCAATTGGATTTGAGAGTTTTCTGCATGGGTTAGTCCAACACAATAACCAATATCTACGCTAAGCAATTCTTAGTTCAATAATCAAACTAAACTCCATGTCTAATTCAATTAAGGAAGGTATTTTAACCCTAAGCACCACGCTTAATTTAAAAAGCCTTTGGAAATACCCTTAGCAAGTATTTCCAAACCAAAACATACTATAGCAAACAAAGGTAGCATCAAAGCACTATAGAGATTTATCAATTTAGAGATGAAAGAGCATGATCATGGTGAGGATTTTTTTTTTTTTTTTAGATGCAAATGGCATGGATGTATGCAAAGAGCTAACATGCAATGGATCTACTATGATAAAACATAAACTAAACGGAGTGAATGCATAAGTCGATCAAGTAAACATGCAATGCAATGCAAGAAATTAAATGATAACTACTCAATTAATTTATAGTCCATGAGCAAGACTTTCTCACCTTTTAATCATACTTACCACGATGTGCAGCTTCTATGTACGTCACTTGAGATATGTTCCTTGAATTCTTGTGGACGGCGACTTACATTTCCAATCTACATATGGTTAGAATAATATATATTTAAATACATACCTTTGAAATGGTAGGGTTCCAATGTGTGATGAATCTTGAATGATCAGGGCACCACGGGTTCTTTTTTCTTTTCTCGTGGAATCTTGTCGGAAGATCGCAAGCGACATCTTTTTGTCTGTCTATTCCACAATTCAACGTAACAAGGATAATCCTACTAAAGCTAGTGATACACTAAATTAGCGTATTTTCATGATCATCATTAGAATCTTTAGGCCAATTGCTTCCCAAGCATTGGCGCCAAAAAGCTTGTTGGCATTTGTTAAGTGCTAAAAGAATATGAAGGATTACGCAAGCGCCGAGAACACCTACCATTGTAGCTTTTCCCTAGGATGAGTATTGTAGAGTATCGTATCCATAGGGAAGCTTTGGCTAAAGAATCTAATAAGTCACAATCATGCATCTATTAACTTAGCAAACCACTAGATTATAGTGAGGGGTAATTGTTAGACGATAAGTAAATATCAAAGCTTAAAATACTAACCTACCTAAGATATCAAGGAGTAACTAAACTAATCAAGAGGTCAAAGGAGAGATCAAGGTTCCCCGGGTAATTCTCTATTACTTAGGTTCTATGATAGCAATTATACTAATGCACTTTAGAGCACAGATCCGTCCCAACTCTCGAGAAAGACTGGGAAGAAGGTAGTTGGGAGAAGGCTGCCAAAAGCTCTACTGAAACACCAATCCGAACGTGGTGGACTACAAAGGCCTTACTGGTACATCACCCCTAGGGCTACCACAACTATCCGGTGGGATTGGGCGCAACCTCGTAACCTATAGCCTAGACACCATGTCTACACTATCGATTACTACTCTAGCTACCTTGCATAACTAGAGCCCTCAATACGAGCGGAGATCCCATGCAATAATATAACAACTATACTTAACCATATATAAAAAGTATAGAAGTGAATAGAGAAAATAAATATATGAATCATAAGTCTTGTAGAGAAGATATAAAGACATACCATACTCAAAGACATCTCCGAACAAGAGCATAACTCCTCTCTCTTTTTACTCTTGATTAGATCTAAATTAGATCTAATCTAGTTCTAATTACATGGCTATTCTATCTCTAATTACATGACTAATTCTACTTCTAATCTACTTCTAATTCACTAATCCCGAGAGAGGTTATCCTTACATTGGGACACCTCTACAACGAGAGATAATGAATAGAATGAGATAGAATGAATTATGGTTTCACCACAGGGTCGGGGGTCTTCTTATATAGGCCTTGGCGATGAACGTGAACCCTTGGATCAAACCGACCTTGGCAACGGTGTAGATACAACCTCAAAGTCGGTTTGAAACCGACCTAGGAAGATGAGGCTGACATCCTGGCCCCACCTGGCGGCCGGCCTTATCCTCTCTGGCGGCCGCCAGGCCAGGGTGGGCCCAGGGTGTCAGGCTCTTCCTGGTGTCTTCTGGTACCTTCTAGAATGTTTTAGTCCACATTTTGGGTCGAGTTACTTCACGGTTAAATCTTGTCATCGTATGTGGGATATATTCTGGAACTTTCTCCATTCTTCTCTGCATTTATCTGTTAAGTCCCTGAAAAGATATAAATCACCAAAGCTCGTGGAATTATGTTAGTTAGACCCCTAGTCTATGTTGATATTCATTTTAAGCCCTTATCCATGTTTAGTTGACTAGTAATATTATGCTATAATAGGTGTCAACAATATGCCACTGCCTCAGCACTAAGATTCACATCATTGCAAATGCCACACGTACATAGTTATAGGTAGTAGTAAATGGCACGGAAAATGCAAAAAACCGCCTTGGAAGTTCAAGCGCCTTGGCTAAGTCCTCGCGCCCGTGCTCATTGAGACCCCAAAGGACTTAGCAAATACAAATACAAATTGGAGGAAACAAAAGACATTTAGATCTCAATTTGGTCCGAGTCAACATCAATCAAGCTCGAGCCACCAAATACAAAGAACAAAGAAAAGATCTCACTTGGCATGCAAGAGGCATATGCTCGGTTTGGTCCGAGTCAACATCACAGGCAAACAATTTTTGTACTAAAGAACTAAACAACAAAGCATCAATTTTGAATTAAAGAACGAAACAAAGAGGACAAAATTCATCTCAATTTGTCCGAGTCAACATCACAGACGGTGGCATATGCTCGATTATATCTCAATTTGGCATCACAGTTGCATCATAGGTAGCAAAAATTGTATCACGCACAACAACAAAAATGGCATCCTAGTAGCATCCCTAGCAACAAAAAAAAAAGGCATCACAAAGAGCATCAATGGTCGGAAAAACCTCAAAGGGCACCTGAGCCGGGCCGGTGGCGGCGGTCGAAGTGGAGGTAGAAGTCGGGAGGAGTTCGACGGGGGAGGGGCGGCGGTCGTCGTAGTGGAGGAAGAGCTAGACGGGGGAGGACGCCGGCCGGCGATCTCGCACCCCCCCGGCGGCGGAGGAAGGGGAAGAGGACCACCGACAACGGAGGAGGGGGCGGATCTGCACCGGCGATGGATGACGGGTGAAGGATGGGGAAGAGGAGCACCGGCGACGGAGGGAGGGGTGGATAAGCACCGAGGTGGCGAGCGGCGGTGCTTGGAACCCCGCGGCTAGGGTTTCCTAGCCCCGGCGGCCGGAGGACGGGGGAAAGGGACCACCAACGACGGAGGAGGGGGGGGTGGAGGAGAGGAGCACCGACGATGGAGGGACGGGGTAGAGGAGAGGAGCACCGGCGACCAGTAATCGGGCGGAGGAGGGCGGCGGCGGCGTACGTTGGTAAATCTAACGTCACTATAACATTAGGTGGAGTTAATGTCACCTAAGGCTATAAGCCATCGAGAAACTCAATGTGGTTCATCTCTTAACACTACTATGTGCTAGGTTGTCATCCCCAAGCAATGCTAGGAAATGCATAGGTGATACTTGTGATATGTGTTGTTTGCAATCTATTAAAATAAATATAAAAGTCTATCCGCAAGCGCACAGATATAAATACCACTTTGTAGCATTTCACCGGGAGTAATCCAGGTTTTGTCATTTATATTCTACCATAGGGAGGAATAATTGAAAGGTGGGCACAAACATAATTAATAAGTGGCATACTTATGAGAGATTCTCATTACTAGTGCTTACTTTAGCGGGGGGTAAACCAATAATGATAATAATATGATAATGATAAATAAAGGCAGAGGCATCACACACAGAGACAGGGAATAACTACTACAAGTTAGACTTAACATTGGACTACTTTAAGAGACAGAATTCATCTATAGCATTTAATCTACTAAGTCATTACATCTATTCTAAGGCATATGTTATCATCTATAGCATAGTAAACTCTAGATCATGTATCCTGACGACTATCAAGGAAAATCAAGAGCTAAACAAGATATTCCCCATAATCATTGTCCACTTGTCTCATAGACGGAGGGTGGATTCCAAAGGACTCAACAGATCATCACTCCCGCGATCTACCACACGACCCGAATATAAGGGGCATTCGCAGTAAATCATATATAAGCACCACGCTTACATAAATATCTTTACCACCTAACCCACTCGAGTATTGAATTAGGCGCTCTACGAAATAGATACATATATCTATTATAAACTACATCTATATCAATCATACTATTAGAATAAAGTAAGAACATAGTAAACAAACACATATTATTAATAAAGTGCAAAGTCATAAATACAAGATAATTCATACCGTAAAACTTGAAGATCGAGAACTGCAGGTAGGCACACCCAAAATCTAATTGTATCTATGCGCTAATCAACTTGGATGAACTAGAACTAGAACTAGTAGCTAACCCTAATCTCCGGTGGAGATATTCTCTTCTACTTACGCGACTTGGGTGATAATGACTAATAATGAACTAGTATGAATTCATGTTTAACCCCGGGGGTAGATGGTCTTCTTATATAGGCCTTGGCGATGAACGATGACCATTGGATCAAACCGACCTTCAACAACGGTGTAGATACAACCTCAAAGTCGGTTGTAAACCGACCTAGAAAAACCGAGGTCGACAGGTGGGACCCACCCGGCGGCCGGCCAAATCTTGATCGGCGGCCGCCGGTGGCCCTATCTCCTCTCGGCCTCCGGTTCCTTCGGTGTTCTTTGGTACCTTCTAGAATGTTTTAGTCCACTTTTCGGGTTGAGTTACTTCACGGTCAAGTCTTGTCATCATATGTCTTGTATATTCCTAACTTTCTCCATCTTTCTCTGCATTTATCCGTTAAGTCCCCGGAAATACATAAATCACCAAAACTCGTGGAACTTATTAGTATAAACCTCTAATCTAAGTATATATTCAATCTATGTCCTTATTTCATCTCTTGTTGACATATAAAAGTATAGGATAACAGGTGTCAACAAATGGCATCTGGCGTCGGCGTGAAATTTCGGTAGCCCTTCTGGGTCTCAATGAGCATGGGCGCGAGACTTAGCCGATTCAGGGAGGGCTGGCATCTATATATACGCCTCCATTTTCCGTGGCGGTTATTTTACAATACCCGCCACGGAAATGATTTTCCGTGGCGGGCATTGTAAAATAACCACCATGGAAAATAGATTCAAAAAATTGAATTTGTAAAATTCATAACAATTCAAATGTTGATTAAAAAATTCTGAATTTTTTTGTGTGGCCTTTCTATGAGTATGTGTACCCATGAAAAATGTGAAACTTGGATTTTGAATAGTTATTGCATGATTTAAAAATACAATCTTTAATTGACAAGTTTGGAGCCATTTTGAGATGTACTAGATCGAGTCGTGGAGTCGGTTTTCGAGCAAGTCGCGCATCCATTACATATTTGGTTCTATTACATAAATGTCGTGACATACATATTTGGTTCTATTACATAAATGTCGTGACATACATATTTGGTTCTATTACAAAGGATCAACTTATTTTTTGTTGGGGGCGCCATCGTCTTCTTCGACCGTCACGTGTGGCACCGGGGCTTTGTCTTGGTCCCGATGACATTCCCCACACGCGGGTCTCGACTTCCTTGATCTTGTTTGGATGATCGGTAAAGAGCATAAACTCTGGCGTAGTTGTTGTACTCTTCGGGACTCTGCACTCCATCGGCTCCCACGATCCTTTGCTTCGCTCCCACGACCACATGTAGATGCTTTTGCCCTGCGGGTTTGGGCATCGGGTAGTAGACTACCCGGCCCACGCGACTTGCGAGTACCCACTCATCATCCAAGTACTTTCGAAGCTAAACGGTGGTTAACCCAAAGTCGCCCACGCCAACCGCCGTTGACTTGACCCACTGGCACCGGAAAAGGGGTATCTGTAGCTCTCTGCCATAATCAAGTTCCCAAATCTCTTGGATTTGCCCATAGTATGTCTTGAGCTTCCCGGTGGACATGTCCATGCCCTCATACCGAACGCCGCTGTTCTGTGACACGCTCTTGTTGTCCTTTTCTTTAGTGTGGAACCTGTATCCATTGATGTCATAACGCTAGATGGGCCGTATGTAAGCATCGATTCTTCAGATCCGCGTTTAGGGGTATCCCCTATTCTCGGATCCACGTTGTGAAATTCATCCGGTGTTGTCTCGCACCACCCCTCCATGCGGCCCGGACAGCCATGCCGTGGATCGAGGGCGGATGCTTGTCAACCCATGTTTCCATTGATACTAATCGGTTCGAGGCGTTGTCATGGGCTTCTTCAATTGTTTCTTGGTCTATATCGGTTCGTACTTTTCTCTCCGCACATCCCATCCCCACGGTTCTGCCTCCGTGCGGGTGGTCGGGTAGGCCGATTGCATTTCCATCCCGGATGTATCTAGTGCGGCGCAGCTAACAACCTCCCCGTGTTGTGTATGCCTTGATCATAGAGCCCTCTCGGGTATGCACGGTTAAGGACGGATCTGTTAAGAGAGGACATGAACCGATCGTTCGTCCACATCTCTTGCAGGTAGAGAGGCCCTAGTTCTTCTATCTGATCGACCATCTGTATCATGAGGTGTTGCATAATATCAAAGAAATACGGTGGTAAGCACATCTCGAGCTGGGCACATAGTCTCTGCGATGAACTCTTTCGGTGTGGGGAGGTCCTTTTCAGCGATGACCTTCTCTCGTGATGTGATTAAAAAAGTAGCACAGCGTGTAACGACCATCTTCACGAACTCGGGCCGATGCACCTAATCACAATTCAAGGAACACCGTCGGCATGACATGGCGGTCATCATGGGCCTTGAAGTTTGACGATGTGAGGTCTTTCATTGATACAATGCTCTTGATGTTGGAACGAAAACCGTCCGGCACTTTGACATCCCCTCGAGCCATTTGCAAAAATCCCTCTTTTCATCCCATGTCGGGTTGTAGCTCGCGGCCGGAAGGTCGACTTTTCGCGCTATTCCCCGAGGGGGTCGAGTGAAGTTCGGTCCTGATGCCCATGTCGGCCAGATCCTGACGTGAATTGACACTGTCCTTCGTCTTAGACTTGATGTCTAGCAAAATCCCAACCAAGCTCTCGAAGACATTCTTCTGTAGATGCATGTTATCGATGGCATGGGGTGTATAGTGAATCTTCCAGTATGGCAGGTACTTGAAGAAAATCAACTGCTTCTTGAATGGGACTATGGGCGGTGTCGGATTGGGTTCTACTTCTGCTTCTTCTTCTTCTTCTTCCACTGCCGTGTTGTTCCGCTTCCACTTCTTCTTTGGCTTTGGCCCACTGGCTTTCTTCTTCTTTCCGAACTCGTGGTTTATGTTCTTCACCATTTCAAACACCTTTGGCCCATACTTTACCCTTTTCCGGCTCCTCTGCTTTCACCTCGCTCGCCGTCAAAGAACTCATCCATCAAAGTTTCCTGGTACTTGTGTTCTTTGCAGAGGAATTTACGATGCTTCGTATACACCGTCTTTTGGGATCCACCAAGGTAAATGGAGCGGGTATTCTAAATGCAAACTGTGCAAGCTGTCTTTCCTTTAATCTGCCCCGACAATGAGAAGAGAGCAGGGTAATCACTGATGGTGGTCATTATCATGGCCTTTAGAGTGAACTTCTTCTTCTCAGACGCATCCATAATGTTGACCCCTTTCCATAGTTCCGCCATTTCCTCCATTACTAGCTCAATGAGCACATCTATATCATTGCCCGGCCGCCGGGTTCGAAATTAGCATGGCCAATAGAAGATATTTACGCTTGCACACTTTCGTAGGGATGCAGTTGTATATGGTGAGGGTGACCGCCAGGTGCCGTGGCGTGGCCGAGGTCTCCGAACGGATTCATCTTGTCGCACTCAACGCAAAACCTTACATTCCCCGGGCTCGCCCCTAAACTTTGGGAACATGTCATTGATGCGTTTCCACATTTTGGCATCCGAGGGGTGTCACGACTTGCCATCGCCATTCGTATGCGTTCGGCCGATGCATGCCGGACATCAAGCTTGGCATCCTCCCGGGTTCCCAAAAATTGCACACAGGTGATCAAGCATGGGTAGGTACCACACCGATAGGGTAGGGATCTTCCTCTATGTGTAACCCTCTTCTTCCTCGTCCCGGGAGGTGGCATCCGCTTCTTTTGCCCGCCTTCCGCTTCTTGGGCCCTCTCGACGGTCCCTCCTTATCGGGCGCACGACAACCAAAGATTCCTCTTGTAACGACTCACGCCCCGCAGTCGCATAGCCTCTGCAAGTCCTTATACCGATCACCCCGGTATAGAATACAATGGTTAGGGCATGCATGAAACTTCCTAAGCTTCATCGCCATAGGACGAATCAACTTCTTCGCCCGATAGGTATTGGCGGGCACCTTATTCCCCTCCGGTAAAATAGTGTCACCGAGGACCCGTAATAGGTCATTGAAGCCGGTGTCCAACACCCGTGGCGAGCCTTCAACATCAACATTGTTAGGTTAAAACATAGCACCGCAAATGCTTCGCACATTTGCCGTCATCTTTGTAGAGGGGGTCAATTGCCGTCCCGCTTCATCCTGCCTAAAATTCTCGAGCCATCTTGGATTGCCAAACAACACGTCATCTTCATCTTTGAGGTTAGCAATATCCTCGAAAAGCTCAAAGATCCTCGGGTGACATGTCATCAACTACTGACTGCTCACCATCATCTCCACCTGCATTATCTTCTAGCAAGTCTTCAAGCAGTTCATTTGCGGTGCTGTAGTCACGATTATCAACTGCTTCTCCATCTAATGGTGGGGTTGTTCTCCTTCATCCACCACCGTTGTTTCCGTCGTTTGTCATCGAGGGTCCTCCGGATGAACCGCCCACGACACTCGATTTTTTTTCGCCATGATACTTCCACACACGTGTACCTCGGCTCCCCTCGATGAAACCATACAATTACCAAGTGATCCATCATGACATCATCCTTGTGTAAGAACATATGCTTGCAAATGCGATAGCACAGGCACAACATTTCTTCCAACCCTAACCGATTCGATGCTTCTCGCGACGGACATAAACTTCTTTCGCACATCATCAACGAAATCCACACTTATCCTCGGCACCAGCACATTCAATCCCCGCTCGCGCCATGACGCACGGCCCCTCAAATTAATTAAACCAGAGCAAAGAGAGCAATCGATGACTAGAGATCGAGGGATCGAATTGAGGGATATATAGAGAGAGAGAGTTAATTAAGTGCAAAAGAGAGGAATTGGAGAGAGAGAGGGGAGAGAGAGAGAGGGAGAGAGAGAGAGAGGGAAAGAGAGCACTCAAATGAGAAGGAGAGAGAGGGGGAGAGGGGGGAGATTAAGGGGAGGAGAGAGGGAGAGAGAGAGGGGAGGAGACAGGGAGAGAGAGGGAGAGAGAGAGGTGGAGAGAGAGGGAGAAAGAGAGGGGAGAGAGGGATAGAGAGATCGAGGACCAACTAGATCTCAAAAGAGAGGGAGAGAGAGGGGAAGAGAGAGATAGGGAGAAAGATAGGGGGAGAGAGAGGGAGAGTGAGAGCGCACACCATTCAATTAGATCTCAAAGAGAGGGAGCATGCATGCAAAGAGAGGGAGAGAGTGGAGAAATACCCCCCTGCGGTGCCAAACTTCAACGAATCCAAGGGCAAACCTCCCCCTAGAAATGGGATTTTTAGGGTTTTGAAGCTCAAAACCCTAAAAATGGAGAAATCCCGCGGGGAAGAAGAAGGGTGGGGCTGTTTTTATAGCCCAGATTTTCCGTGGGCGGTTTTTAACAATGACCGCCACGGTTAATAGGATTTTCCGTGGCGGGTTTTAACAATGACCGCCACGGTTAATAGGATTAACCGCGGGTAATTATTTTACAAAACCCGCCACGATTAATTGATTAACCGTGGCGGTTTTTTCCCTCGGCGGGCGGGTGACGGGCCACCTATTTTCCATGGTGGTTTCCCAAATGCCCGCCACGGAAAATAAAATCCCAACACCACGCAAAAATCAATCCTGTAGTAGTGTTTGTTTTATGTTTCTTCGTTTAGCTCTTAGATGTCCTCTCGGCATCGTTCTTGTACTTGTTTCGAACTTGGTTTTTACTCCCTCTTAATGAAATACGGGTGAATGGCCCGATCGTGGAAAAAAACTTCACGCATAATTTGTAGTGCCCCCTTTTTAATGTGCCCCCCTAGAAATGTCTTCTTCCACCTGTTCATATATAGTAGTAATGTAGTATGTAAAACTTTGTGGTCGTGTATTAAAGTGGAGAGAACGAGTTGCCCCAGCTAGGGTCTCGGTTGCATGTTAAATAGGATGGGAAAGGTCCCCCATCATGGCTTGTACAACAATCAAGATTAGTTACATCGTGATCTAGATCATATCTAGCTAACTAACGACTTGAACTACAAGGCTAACAACTTGTCATGCAAGGCTATCACGTACGTGTTATACAATCCACGTTACCATGAGTACAAGGATCCTTATCATTTTACATTCCCCCTTAATCTCAGCCACTAACATTTATAAGGTTGAGATTATGTCTAAACTTACGAAAGCTTGACCATGGGAAGAGCCTTGGTAAAACCATCCGCAACTTGATCACCGAGTTAATAAATCTTATGTCTAGCAATCTCTATGCCACTCTCTCGTGAACAAAATGAAAGTCAATCTCAATATGTTTAGTTTGAGCATGAAATATTGGGTTTGCTAAGAGATATTTGGCACCCAAATTATCACACCAAAGCCGAAATGTAGGAGGATGAGAAACACGCAACTTTCGGTCAATAATTTACGGATCCACATCATTTCATTTGTTTGCATTTGCTAATGCTTTATACTCGCCTCGGTGCTAGACCTTGATACCGTGGGTTGCTTCCTTTCTCGTCCAGAGATAAGATTATTTCCCAAGAACACTGCAAAACCACCAATGGAGCGCCTGTCATCTACACATCATGCCCAATCGACGCCCCGAAAACGCACTAACCAAAGATAGATTTAGATGGTCCGATCTTAAAGCCAAGATCAATGGTACCCTTTACATATCTTAGAATTCTCTTAACACCACTCCAATGAACGGTAGTTGGAGCGTGTAAAAATTGGCATACCTTATTCACAACAAAGCTGATATCGGGTCGAGTCAGGGTCAAGTATCGCAATGCACCAACTAAACTTCTATACCGTGTAGAATCATCCGGCCCAAGTTTAACTCCATCTTGGTGAGTTTTTCTGCGCTAGGTAGCGGAGTATCAACGGGTATGCACTTGTCCACGCCAGACCGAGTGAGAATATCTGAGGCATACCGCTCTTGAGTCAACAAAAGTCTGCCTTGTTTCCTTTTAACCTCAATACCCAAGAAATAATATAGGTCTCCTAGATCTTTGAGAGCAAACTCTTGCTGTAGGTCACGCAACAGTGCATTCATGGCTTCTTGAGAAGAACTTGCCACGATAATATCGTCAACATACACCAAGACAAACAAACTGTGACCACCCCGATTATAGTGAAAAAGAGATGTGTCTGCCTTTGACGGAGTAAATCCCAAGGATTGCAATTTCCCTTATAGGCGAGCATGCCATGCCCAAGGTGCCTGTTTTAATCCATACAGGGCCTTGTCCAGTTTACAAACATAGTTTGATGCTTCTTATCAACATATCCAGTGGTTGCTTCATGTACACATCTTCTTCCAAAACACCATGCAAAAAGGCATTCTGAACATCAAGTCAAGGCGGAGTGACCAGCCCCTTGACATGGCAATTGACAAAATCAAACGGATAGTCATTGCCATGACTACAGGACTGAAAGTGCCCTCGTAGTCAATACCGTAGCGTTGCTTGAACCCTTTAGCCACCAATCGTGCTTTATAGCGATCAATAGATCCATCAGCTCGTTTCTTGATTTTGTAAACCCACTTGCAATCAATGACATTTTTACCTTGAGAAGGTGGAACTAGGTGCCAAGTCTTGTTACGTTGAAGGGCTTGAAACTCGTAATCCATAGCCGAAACCCAATCCTAGTGCTCAAAGGCATCTCGAACGGTCACCGGTTCACCAGGCTCAACAATAGAGGTCATACACCATCTCACGCATACATCCCATGTAAGTTTTAGGCTTCTGTATCCCGGCTTGAAGTCGTGTTCCATGGCCATGCCGCAACTGCGTTGTCGTGGCCACAGGAACAGATGTAGGAGGTGAAGCCGCAGCGGATGAAATAGGTGCCGCAGACAATCCGGGCCGGGAGATCGACCTCGGGTGCAAAGATCGCCGGATTGCCGCGTATCGCCACACGAGCAAAGAGATCCGGCGTTGGCGAGAGCACGAGCGCCGTAGAAGATCCCGAGCTGCTGGAAAGTGTCCGACCTGCAATGGAAGGCGACGTAGACACAGCATGCTGCCGCGCGCGACCCGAGGCTGATCCGGCGCCCTAAAGGTGTATCAAGATCGATCCCGTGTCGCCCCGCCGAGGACACATGAAATATGGATCATTGTCACCTCTCGTTTCCAGCACCGCTTGCACCGGAATGAGATCCGCTCGTCGTTGAATTGGTTCCTGCATTGAGAGGTGTAGTCTACGCACTAGACAAAGGATTAGATGGTTCGTAGGATTCATCATCGAAGTCATGTATTGTTACGTCCCCAACTAGTGGATTAAGGAGAACATCGACTAAAAGTTCTAGCTCAGCTCTCAATCTGGGCCAACGTTTGGATGCATAGATGCAAAGGGAAACACAAGCTCATCAAAAACAACATCTCGAGAGATGTAAACTCTTCCTTGTGAAGGATCTAGACACTTGTACCCCCTTATGCTTGTTACTATAACCAAGAAACACACATGGTTTTGATCGAACTCGTAGCTTTTTCTCATTATAGAAATGTAGATTCGCCGCCAAGCATAGCCGAAAGTATGAAGTAGGGTGTAGTCGGGTTCTTGATCAAATAAGCGAAGAAAGGGTGTATCATTGTCTATGACTTTTGATGGTAACCGATTGATGAGATAAGTTGCTGTGAGGAATGCCTCATCCGAAAATTTCAGAGGCATAGATGAGTGAGCAAGGAGGGAGAGCCGACCTCAACTATATGTCTATGTTTTTCTTTTCTTCGGCGCCATTTTGTTGGTGTGCATGGGGACGAGGACACAAGATGTGTGATGCCTACATGATTAAAGAATGAGTTGAGGGCTTGATACTCTCCCTCCCCAATCGGTTTGTATAGTTTTGATCTTTTATCAAACCGATGCTCAACTAGTTGCTAGAAATCCCGGAAGCACAGGAAAACTTCGACTTGTAACGCAAGAGATAGATCCAAACAAACTTGTTATAATCATCGATAAAAATCACATAATAATTATGACGACCAACGGATGTTGGTGTAGGACCCCACACATCGGAAAAATAAGATCAAGATGACTAGCCGACTTGCTAGTTGACACTGGATAAGGTAACTGATGGCTTTTGCCAAGTTGACCCATTACACACATGTTTATTGGACTCTTTTGAAAAGAAAATACTATGGTGACTAAGCACCTGCCTAACTATGGGTGTAGACGGATGACCTAGCCTATTGTGCCACATAGACTTAGACGACTTGGAGACTCCATAGGCTCCTTTTATTCTTGCCGGAAGACTGCTCTTGGAGGGGACAAAGAAGGGGTAAAGACCTCGCACATCTGCCTTGATAAAGAATTTTCTTTATCGCCTATTCCATTATGGAAAAATGAGTAGGATAAAATTCAATAAAGGCATTATTGTCATGTGTAAGGCGATGAACGTAAAACTAGATTCTTTTGAGCTTTAGGAACATGTAGAACATTGTGTAACTAAATGGAACTAGATGGGGAACGTAAAGTGCGATGACCGATGTGAGTAATTTCCATACCGTTTCCATTGGCGGCGTGGACTTGATCAGCGCCATTGTAACGCTCCCTTGGGCAAAGGAGCTTAGCTCGAGGTGATATGGTCTATGGCTCACGCCGTTGGTATTTGATAAGCCTACTGAAATATTTATAATAATCCGCAGTTTAACGGATACGGTGAGCATTTCACCGGGGAGGGTTTTAATATTGAATCCACGGGGAGGATGGTGTGAGGATAACCGAGGCATATAACTAATCTTTGAGCAGCAATCAAGGAACTGGAGAGGATAAAGAGATAAGAAGATTCCTATGGTTGTCTAATTCTTCTCCTGATAAGTTATGTTGATATTATCTTAGGGGGACATACTCAAAGGAAAACATGGGCGGAACATGCAAATCCTCCAACAACATGGTCCTCGCTTGTCCTATCCAACGGGATGTGGAATCCAAAGGAATCAATGGTACTGTCACTACCACGAACTACCACGCTCCGGAAGGTAGGGTGCATTCATAAGTACTCACAGTCTAAGCACCACGCTTAAACTTAAGCCACTCCTCTAATCTATAGATTCCCATAGATTAAAAGTACTCAAAGAGTTATGAACAATAAGAACAAAACTAACACGTTTACTTACTCAAATAAGAAGTTGATCCACCATAGAAGTCTCAGGATCAAGTGCCACAAGGCCCTTGATCTCGGAGGTACAAGCGTAGAGGAGTCACCGACAGGTCCGGTGCTTCCCCTTGTTCTCCTCCACCCACTCTTCAGCTCTCAAGACTAGATCTAGTCACTCTCATGGAGTACTATGGATCTCTAATTTATCAACTTGATATGCTTTTGCTCTTCAACTCACTCTAATACTTCTAGTTCTACATGATCTTCTAATATAGGTTGAACTAGAGAGAAGAGGTTGTCCTCACATTGGGACACCTCCTCACCAACAAATCAAAAAGATAATGAGTAGAATGAGTTAGGGTTTAACCCCGGGGTCGTGGGGTCTTCTTATATAGGCCTTGGCGTTGAACGATGACCATTGGATCAAACCGACCTTCAATAACGGTGTAGATACAACCCCAAGGTCGATGGTAAACCGACATTCAAATGTGAGATCGATTGGTGGGACCACTGGGCGCCGCCTAAAAGACTCGTGGCCGCTAGGGTAGGTGATCCTCTCGGGATCTCCTTCCTCCCGGTGTCTTCCGTATCTTCTAGAGTGTTTTAGTCCACATTTTGGGTCGAAGTTACTTCACGGTTAAGTCTTGTCATCGTATGGGATGTAAACTCATCTCGATTCTCACCGATCTTATCTGCTTTTATCTGTTTAATCCCTGAAAAGATATAAATCACCAAAGCTCGTGGAATTATGTTAGTTAAACCCCTAAACTTATGTTGATATTCATTTTAAGCCCTTATTCATGTTTAGTTGACTAGTAATATTATGCTATAACAGTGTCAACAAGCTCCCCAAAAGCTTACCCTTTGCTAGTCTCTAGCAAAGCCAAACTTAGCAATGGATCGGGAGTTGCTACAACGCCTTCACGCCTCAAAAGTACACATGCTTTCAAACAAAATTTCTCTCCGGATAAGAATAAACTTGCTCAAATTTCTACTTAGCCATATTACCTTTAACCATGGAGCTTATAGCCTTTTCTTGGGATCTTAGGTAATTGAAAGATAGAACAATCAAGTCAAGCACCATATCTCAAACTCTTTTGTTCAACTGTCCTTCTGGAGTTTTTGCTAGTTTTCAAAATAAAACTCAAAGTTCCTTTAATGACTCTCTCAAGTCTCTCATTTGTGGTATTTGTGGATCCTCACTAAGGCAACAAGGTTGTTTTGCCTTTCTCTCATAATATGTGGTATTTTTGGCTAAGGCAGTAACACACTATGCCTTCTTCTCTCTCACATTATATCTAAAGCTTATATCTGGAGCCCATAGGTGAGAGAAAAGCTACATCTACTTACTAAGCATATATTGTAAGTTCAAGCAATGGATCCAAAGTCACGAGTCACACTGATCAAGTGGTGCATGTGTATGGTGGATAGAATATAGTGAATATGATGGTAGGAAATATAGTAAGGTGGAATGAATGAGGGAAAGCCTAATTCTACTTTTTTGCTCCTTGAGAACATCATCTCTCTTTGGAATTTGGAAACTTTGAGAGAACTTGCGTTGTACTTCTTTCTTTCTCTATTTTTCTTTTATGGAGAGGCGAGCATCTAATTACCCATTGTTTTTAGTGGACACTTGTCCATTTTTTAACTCTCCTTTATTCTTTTCTTTTTCTTAGGGAGGTAGGCTCTACTCGCCCGTAGGACACTTGTCCATTTTTCATCTCCCTTTTATTCTCTCTTCTCTCTCTTTTTTTTCTTTTAAATACAACCCAAATCTCTTTTGCAATAACTTTTGAGAGATAGACAAATGTAATGGAGCTTCTGTAAAATATTGGCTAGAAATGAATGAGTGGATGGGTATAGGGAATATTTTTGGTTGCTCTCTCCTAGAATAGGAGTAGAATATTTTTAGTGGCTAGAGTGAAATAGATAGTGGTATATATATGGTGGATGCGTATTTCCAGGGGGAAATATCATATAAGTGAATGAAGTCGAGTGGAGTGGAATGTAGTGAAATAGAATGAGATGGAATGAGATGGAATGGTGGTGGAGTGTATATGATCAGCATGACAAGTTTCTAAGGGTCGACAAAGATTGAACAAACTCAATGCAAAGCAAGCGACCTATATATATCTCAAAAGGTTTTCCTAATCTAGGGAGCATGTATATATGGCTATGGTAGGAGGTTCAACACTTTGTCACACAGGAACTTATTATGTGCATTTTTGAAGTTTCAAAATAAATCTCCAGAAATCTAGCATCACTAGGAGTAAGATCAATAGTAGCTCGGACTCTCATATATCATATCCGTCAATTACCTAGACTTTAGAGCAAGCAATTTGCAACCCATAGGTTTGATTCAAAGTAAGTCTCAAGTCAAAGCAGTTTTGCATTTTAAGGCTCAAGAGAAATTAAGCTTGAAAGCTAGGTACTTTCGGAAAGGAATTACAAAGAGCAACTATTCATCATTTCCAAGCATGAGATTTAGCTTCGAGAGATCATTTAATGTTGGTGGAAAAGAAAACCTCCGGTACACTCCTATTTATTCACATTCTAAAGATCACACTCTACTAAAGACTCTTTTAACGACTTTATGAACTAGACTCTTAGCAAACTAAGCAAACCAAAATATTAGCTAATAATAATATATATATATATATATATATATATATATATATATATATATATATATATATATATATATATATATATATAGATAGTAAATAGAGATACTTATCGTGGATAATCGGGGTGCTTTCCCCAAGCTAGATTGAAGTGTCGGGTTTATTGTGGAAGTTGAGGTAGATGGTGACGATGAAGTCGGCCAATCATGTCTCTCTCCTTGAAATCTGCTGAACTCAAAATAGACAACAAAGCTTTGTGGAATTTGATTAAGCGTTAGTGGTTGGCCACATAGACCTCATGTGTCTAAAGATTTTCAAGATGGATCATGATTATTCCGATAGAATTTCAACAAGATTTCTCTTCTAAATGTTTTTTGAAGTTTTATCATTTTATATGCATGCAAAGAACTATGATGCGACGTGCAAAAGATGAATGCATAATTATTTTTATGCCACCATAGTGAATATCCTTATGGATTGTTACATGCCACAAGATTATTCACATGGGGGCTTGAGAATTTTTCAATGCAATGTTAATGCAAAAATTTAAATATGCTAAAGGAAAATGATTATGCAATGCAAGGAAATAAATATGCTATGCATGATAACTACCGATCTTACCTTCCGGCGAGGGTTCAACGTTTTAAGTCCTTTGAACAAGACTACTTACCTTACTCACTCCTCAAGTGCATCATCCGATTTTGGCGGTTTGCGTCTCCCGAGATAATGATCTCTAAGGATGGCATCACCCATGTTGCTTGCTTGTCTCATGGTTTGAAGTGAAGCTTTGATAAGTGGAAACGAGCAACATCTTGTTTAGTGTGCATACTTTATGGGTTCAGGACATTTCCTTGTAGAATTTTGGAGGAATGACATACTCCTCTATGTTGTGCTCGAAGTATGTCCCGCTTGCAAAGATAAGGTAGAGATCAAGTGCATGGGTCCTATTGGTGGGAAAACACCAACAAAACCAAAACTTTATTCATTCTACTCTAACCTTAGGCACATTAAACAAGGCAGAGTTAATGTTTAACTTGTTCTTTCATTCATTTATGATGAGGGTGATAAGATCAAGAGATTAAGCATCAACGGTTTGATGATTATAACTATCTTGCAAAACAGGATGAGCAACATTTTAGTTCACATGAATGGGGGCTATGGGATCAGGAGAGTAGTGTTTAAGAACAAAGAACTAAACATGCAAAGCTAAGCAAGATGGATAAGGTTAGGTTTTGACTCCAACATGTTTGATTCTTTATTTATGAGCATGCCATTATTAGGAAAAGCTTAGTTAATGATAGCTTACCTCAAGATGTTACCTTTTATTAGAATGTGATGGCAATCGTAACAACTTATGGTGGTTCTTTCCTCCTGCTTAGAGCTTTCCTTATTTGGCCTCTTGTATATCTTGCTCCTAACTTGTCTCCTTTTATTGCATCATCCTTTCTTTCTTCTCCTTTGAATTGTGCTAGGACCTTTTTGCTCCTCTCATGGTTTTACTCCTACATCATTGGTGAACAACACATACCCGAAGGAATATACAAGTAGTAGCAAGGGTAGAATTGTTACAGGACTAAAGGTCACTTTCTTTCTATGCTACAGAAAAGTTGGTTGAAAAATTTTAGCATAGATCATTTATCTCATGTTTCACCTTGCTTTTCTAAAGGAATGATTTTAGTGAACCTTAAGTTTGCTTTTCATGCATCAAAATCATTCAAACTTGTAGAAAAGAACAATGGTGAATAGAGAGAGGTTGCAAACCAAAGATGTGGAGTGATGGGGGTATGTGAAGGAGGAAGAGCACGATTGATTATCCTTGGTGGAGTTGGTCTTTCCTCTTCCATGTGCCGATCACTCTTGAGTTCATCCTTGAGCAAGTGCTTTTGTTTGTAGATTTCGTTTGTGGCACTCCTTTCTTTTTCTTGCTTCATCTCTAGTATGAGTTTATCTCGTGGACTTCCCCAAGCTTATTTGAGAGTTTCTTTTGACGCATGGGTTAATCTAACAAAATATACCAATATCTATACAAGTAATATTTAGTTCAATAACCAAACTAGACTTCATGTCTAATTTAATTAAGGAAGGCATTTTTAAACCTAAGCACCATGCTTAATTTAAAAGCCTTTGAAAATACCCTATGTAGTACTTCCAAACCAAATAATACTATGGTAGACAAAAGGGCATCATGAAATGCATTGTAGAGATTTACTCAAGTGAAGATGAAATAGTGTAGCAACTTGAGCATGTCTTAAAGGTAGCGACAACCAAGATAAGGTAGCAATATGGCAAGAAATATTTCTATGCAAATGATTTCATGTTGCATGATAATTGGTTAGACATACCTTTACATTGTCATCCTTCGTTCTCTTTGTTCTTGACTTGAAATGGTTAATAACAAAAATACCCGAAGGAATATTCTCATAATTATATCTCTATGCTCACTACAAGAGGGGGGTGTTATAGCAAAAGATCTATACTTATATTACTCCCCTAGAGTGCTTGTTTTAGGACAAAAAGCTCGTCCTTGGGAAACCTTCAAATATGATTCAAGATGATGAAGAGGTTTTCCCTTAAGTCACCAATCTCAACTTTTCAAGGCCAATAAGATCAACAACAACCCTTTCTAAATCTTTATGAACAACTATCAAAAGGAGATTTGAGATCTTATAGATGGCTAGATTAGAGATGGCAATTAATTCAGGAGTTTGCTCACATGGGCAAGGATTGGATAAAATATTTAGAATGTAACTCCAATGCTCATGGATGTTCTCCAACTAATGATAATGCTCTTTCTAGTCTTCCTTAGATCCTTCATAATGTCTATACTTGGGATTTCTAAGATTGTAACACTAGAGGATTCATTGAGGTCAAGGATGAGGTTGAATATGGTTTTGAATAAGTTATCTAGTCTGAAATAGAAGGGAAGAAGATATGAATGGATTCTAGATAGCTTTGCTCTCCATCTATGGCATCATTAGATATGCCATCCTTGGGCTCCCAATGTCCTTTGTAAGAATAAGGATGCTTTCTAAGAGACTCTTCTCTAAGAGGATTTGGTTTATAGGCACTTAAAGGTCTCCTGTGAAGCTAGAAGTTTGTCTCCCAAAGTCCTCACTATAAAGGAATCAAGGGTAGAATTACTTCTTCCCTTGGAGGGGTTTAGAGTATTGATGATTTAGGATTAGTAGCTAAATCAAGGGATTGGAATGTTTATGATGTCGCTATCAAAACTTCTTCTTTTAATCTAGAGGATGATTCCTTCTCTTCCATTGGGTGTTCATGAAAAATTCTAAAATTTTCACACCACTACTTTGGTTTGCCAAGACAAACCTTGCTTTAGAAAAGAAGAGAAAAGTTCCTCCTTGGTAAACTGCATGATGGTCATGCGAACAACTTTTCTAGGATGAGACCCAAATACATTATCCTTTTTAAAGGATGGGATTTGGCCTTGAAGTTAACTACAAAATTCTCTCCTATAATGGGTTGTTTCATGATCATTTAAACCAACCTTAGCACCACTCATAGCCAAATAGGATAGGTTCTAAAAGATTCTAGTGGCCCTCAAGCTTGTGCTTATGGGTGCAACATAAGGATAGGTGTGGAATCGAGGATCCCAAAAAGATATAAAAGAAAAGAAAATATAAAAAGAAAGACTACACTAAGATATGTTACAAGATTAGTTATACTCAATGTTTTCTCAGAGCCATTCTCCCTTCAATATAATTATCCCGGTGCTTGTCCTATCCAACGGATGTGGAATCAAAAGGAATCAATGGTAAGGGTCACTACCGCGAAAGTAGTAACTTGCCACGGTGTCCCTTGGCCACCATATTTGATGACGACCGATAGCAATCTATCCATTCTTCATCTCGATCCTTGATTCAAAACTTGTAAGTTGGGTATAAAGCTCCCCAATATTGGTTCATTTCTTTGTCACCACCAAAGAATGGATTAAGACGCATCATATTCACGATCAAGACCGAGAGGATGTACGAAATCGGTTCTTCATCTTCAAGTCTTCGACCATGGTAGCCATCTCATCCGATAGCCTTTCATCTTGAAAAAGAACTTAGATGGTGGATGATGTCCCTTTCGACGAACATTATCCAATGCCATGCGTTAATGACGCGGGATAGGGGGATCTAAGATGCAAACATGGTGATGATTGCATCCCATGATTGCCTTGGTGAACTAGTGGGAACTTGCACCCTAGTTGCCAACGACAAGGATGTCAAGAAAACTCATAGTCGGGGTTGACACTTGATTCTCTTGTAATTAATCCATCTATGGCCTCCGGATATGGTGAAGGTGGATTGGCGTTTGGGCGATGAAGGAGAAGAGTTGGTATTGTATGAGCGCCGACCACAAGAAGGGCATGTGACGAGCCGACCAATTTATAAGAAATCAAGTATAATTCGCAATCACCGAAGCAATCGCAGCCTCTACACTTGAGTCCATATAAACCCGGTATTCGAAATCTCCGAGTGATTTCAAACTCATCAACAACATACAACAGATCGTTGAGCTTGGTAGTAAAATCCGTAGGTATTTCAAACCAAATTCGATATATTAAACATCGAGTGCGAGTATAATTTATTACAAACTCGGGTTCAAGTGCGGAAGCGAAGGTTTGCGAAAACCAAATAGTCTTTTAATGAAAACAAATATAAGATAGTGCCACTAGATAGTCATCCCCGTAGCGGCATGATGAGACAGGATATAGATTTGCCTTGCCCTGGCCTTACTCTTCATCAACAGAAAAATGTATTACAAGTCTTACAAGTAACCATGGTAAACATGCTCACCAAGCAACAACGGGAATAAAACCCTCGAGTACAAAATACTTCGGCTAGACTTACCCGGCCAAAAATAAAATAAAAGACTCCAAGGATCATGCTAGGCTTTATCTCGGGTTCAAATTGACTCACAAAAAAATTTCGCAAATAAAGTTGTTTAGTGATCCTATGCATGCTACATGTATATTTTTTTCCAAGTTAACAGGTACTTAATTAATTATATAACATAGATCCCGTATAGTCAAGATTAATCATTGCTCAAGAGAATAAATAACAAAGATAAGTAACTTGATCAAATTATATCACCGCAACACGATAAATAACATATATTGTAATAATTAAGACTACATTGCCGTGGGCGCAACCCGGGTTCTCACTAACCAGGAGAGATGGCGATTCGAATCGATTTGCAAACCAGTGGCGAATACCCCGACACAAACCAAGTCTACTTTGCAAAGGCGGACCCAATCACTCCCAAGACGTTACGGGGCGTAAAGTCTCGGTCTTGCCGGCTACCCCCTCCTTCTCGAGCACCCAAGTGAGCGTAAGCAATGAGTACGACCCCTCGTGCCCATCTTCTTGTGCCCGATTAACCACACCAACCATCACCAAAGGAGGAGCGATAAAGCGAGCATGGCCGGCCCCTAACATTCCCACGAGCTTCAAGGCTCATGACCAATGAGCCTACTAAATGTCGAGCACGTTCAACTTCCGACCACATTCCGACAAAGTATGAGTCCTTAATCGATCAGTGGAAAAGACCACAAGTTCCACCCAATCTAACATGTTTTACTTTATCGTTCTCAATAAATTTCTTGACAATCACCCATGTGATTGTACACAACATTTCCTCAAGTGACCGGAATCACTGTCTCATTGCAATCATGTTACCGAGCATTAACCTAGACCTCTAGATAGGATAGGGCAACTTTCAACAAGGATCATAATGCATCAATGGTTTCAACCATTTCCCTAAACTTAATGCAGAAACATATAAAAAAACTCAAGTCAATTTAATTGGAAGAATTAGGAAAGGGGCGTAATGCTCGGGGCTTGCCTCGCAGAACGTTGCCGGAACGTGTTCCGGACACTCGGTCGGCTCGTCGGTCGACCCCTTCGTCTCCTGTGACTCCTCCGGACTGCACTTCCAGTGAAACCCCTCCCTCGGCTCCTCGATCAGCTCCTCCGTAACTTCCCCGATCCCGAGATGATGCATATGATGGAGAAAAGATATAATTACTATAACACGAATATCAACTTGCAATGAGTAACAATATTTATGATGGATGGATGCTTCATGATGCAAGCTATTAGTAAGCGCATATCTCTTCTGCAGAAACATAACTTAATCTACACAAGAAACACTAACAAGCTACATCAAGCAACACCTTATCTCCCTAATGACAAGAAATGGCAGCTAGACATGCTGTCACTAAAACAAGTCACAGGGGAGTTCTACAACCCCAAATTCAGTGAACTAGGACTCTATGGAAAGCTAACAAAATTTCCTACAAAACATTCCACATTGTCCAGAGCTGAATCTGAACCTATCAGCCTCGAAATTGGGGAAAACAGAGGCTCTGTTTTCAGCCCAAACATCACATACAACCTCCATAACTCACAAACTATTCATGCAAACTATTTCCAACTTAACCAGCAAGTGAATCAAGTAATTATCTACCAAATAAACTTACTGGACATTTCAAAAGGTAATTTAAAGCACATGAAATGACATACCCTAGCAAACACTACACTTGTACCCTATAATTAAATAAAATGCTAGAACAAGAAAATGTCAAAACTACTAAGCTGACCAAACCAAGCTTACTAACAGATCATATCCATGCTAGGAGCTCATAATAAAAATACCAATACACATCATCTTCATATAAACATATATTTCTAGCCTATTTTCCATGCACCATAAATATGATAAATACACAACTACTTCAGAAAATTCTACAAAAATTACCAGAGCATCTTACTAGAATATAACAGCAACCATAAAAATATCATGGCAAGATCATGCTCCTACAGCCCTACACGAAAATGGCAAGTTTACACTAAACCTAGGCATGAAAATACTTTGTACTATGAAAAGTGTCGAGACAACAGATTTCTGAGTATGAAAAGCTTCTAAAACCTATCAAACATAAACACACCAAGTTTCACATCCAAAACCCTAATATTCATTTTTCCATGAATTTCTAAAGATCGCATAGCAAAAAGCACATAAATAGAAAATCACATTTCTTCTACAGAACATACCATGCATGGTATTTTTCCTAGACTCTACTCACAAAAACAAGCACTTTTCATACAGAAAGCATATTTTTATCTTGCACCAATTAAAAGATATGATTTTTTTCCAATTTCCACGCATTTCGAGCCATAAATAAAACTCTATATAAAAGTTACCAGAAAATAGGATTTCATATTTTTATGTTGTAGCCTATCTTCTAACAAGCATGGCAAAATTTGTTTCACTCAAAATGGACTCAAAATGACCAAGATATGAATTTCTAAAGCATTTCATTCAAAACTAGAAAACGAAAAAAGAAAAAGAAAAGGAAATCGGGCGGGGCCCGTGTCAGCGACACGAAAAACAGGGCACGGCGGCGGAGTGCGACGGATCTCCGCCCGGCGGTGAGTTTTCCCGACGAACCAAGGGGCACCTACGGCTTCCTCCTCGACAAGAGCTATCGATCCATACCATTTTCCCCAAAAGAAATCGACTTACCTAACGAAACGACGACGGCGGCTCGGCGGCGGCGCGATGGCGGCGGCGTCCGGCCGCTCGGCGGTCGCGAACCGGACGAACCAAGACCGTTCTCGACTCCTCTTGACTCAACTAAGACATGCAAACAACCTCGGAAGCCTAACGGCGCAACGACGGCGAAATCGCGAACTCGCATGCCGGGCACGGCGCTCACGGGCAACGCCGGCGTCGGCGATGACGGCGTCCGGCGAAATGGCAGCTCGACTCACTCAACCATCTAGCTCTAGACCTCAAGCACCTCTAGGCGATCTTCAAAACACGAAAAGAACGACCTAAACTCGATCTGAGCTCAGCGTGAGCTTGCCCTAACGGCGGCCATGGCGGCTCGCCGGCGGGCGCCGGCCATGGGAGAAATGGGGCGAAACCTGGGCTTTTACCTCGAAATCGACGACGGATTCGGGTAGCGGCTCATGGTGACGCTAGGGATTCGTTTTGAGGTGGTTTGGTGCGATGGTGACGGCGACGAACGCGCGCGGCATGATGATTGCGCCGAGCGGAGTGGATGGCGGCGGCCCGGGGAGTGCGGCTAGGTTAGGGCAGCGGCGCGGGGCGCGGTTTTTAAGGCGTATGGGTGAGCGGACGACGTGTCCGAAAGCCATACATCGGGGCGGCGGCAAGGTGGCCACGCCGCCCCTCGCCGGCCGACGGCCGGCCGATATCGATATCCCCCCCCCCCTACAAGTTTCTGAAACTAGTCCTGGTTTTTGGCCTGTACATCGAGATCCGTGCAGAATTTGTAAAAAGTCAAAACATCAACTTTGTAGAGAATTTCATAAGCTACAAAACACTCAAGATGAACTTTTTCTAATTCGGCATAGATTTGAAACTAAAAATTAAAAACAGCAAGGTCAAACTAAACTAGTCAAAACAGAGTTTGAATTTGACTCAAATTTGACCCAAACTGTTGGGCACTATTTGAACCATTTCCAAACCTTTTCACAAGAAACTTACAACAGATCATTTGCTCTATATAAAAAGTACTTCATTTCATCTATAGAAACTTTTTGCTAAAAAACATTCTATCAAGCACTTTTGAAATGAGTTTCAAAATGGGTCAAAGAGGTTTGACACTCTAGGGCTATTTTATAAAAAAATTTCTAAATGGAAACACAAGCTCAAACATGGTCCTAAATTATGTCAAAAAATATATCTAGGCACAATCTAGGTCCAAAACTTCATTATAGCAAAGATCCTATAGTAGCTAAATCAAACAAGCCTGAAATGAGAGCAACTCAAATTAAATGTTTGTTATGAACTTGCTCATGCATGAAATGATGATGATGCTATGCAAATGATCATGCTTTCAAGATGCTTAACACCTAGGGTGTTACAAATCTTTCCCCTAAAAGAATCTCGTCTCAAGATTCGGCGAAACTAACCATCCGTGATAAAACCGTGGATAGTTCCTCAGGAGATACTCATCCGTCTCCCAAGTTGCATCATTTTCTCCATGATTTCCCCAAAGGATTTTGTACTGCTTAACTACCTTGCCTCTAGTGGCTCTTTCCTTAGTGTCTAGTACCTTTGCTTTGGACTCTCATAATAGGTCAAATGGGGTCAATTTCAACATTCCGTGGGTTGACACCCGTTCCTCTGGAATTCTCAAACACTTCTTCAATTGTGACACGTGAAAACACATCAAAAATTCTCCCCATCTCCCCGTGGTAATCGCGCAATCGATACGCTACCTCTCCCTTAGTGGCTACAATCTTGTAGGGACCTACGAATCTAGGCGCTAACTTTCTTTTCACTCCAAAACGCCAGACTGTTTCATTGGTGACACCTTCAAGTAAACATAGTCACCAATGTTGAACTTAATAGGTCTCCTACGCCATTCCAAGATAACTCTTCGATGGTCTTGGGCAGCCTTCATGTTTTGTTTTATGATTCTCACCTTCTGCTCAGCCTCATCTATCAAATCAATGCCATAGTAGGGTCGCTCTCCTCCTGATTCAATCCAATTCGGTGTTCTACACTTCCTCCCATACAATGCTTCAAAAGGTGCCATCCGAATACTAGTCCGATAACCAAGTATTATATGAAAACTCCGCATACGGCAACCATTTGTCCCAAGAACCTTTTGCGACAACACACATGCCCTCAACATATCTTCTAGTATTTGGTTCACTCTTTCGGTTTGGCCTGAGGTTTGTGGGTGATAAGCTGAACTACGGGCGTAGTTTGGTACCTAGGGCGTCCCGTAAACTCTCCCAAAATCTATTGGTCCAACTCGATCCACGATCCGACACTATTGACTTTGGTACCCGTGCAAACGAAGTACATGGGCAATGTATAGCTCTGCGTATTGGTGGGGTTCATAGCTTATATTAATTGGAATGAAATGGGCAACCATGGTTAAACGATCCACAATCACCCAAATAGAATCAAATCCCCTCTGTGTATGTGGCAACCCAACAATCAAATCCATTGTGATCTCATCCCATTTCCAATCAGGAATTGGCAATGGTTGCAACAACCCTGCAGTCTTCATATGAATGGCTTTAACTCTGCAAAGCAATTGTCACATCGAGCCACATGGGCAGCAATCTCTTTTCTCATTTTGGTCCACCAAAATCTGGTTCTCAAATCCCGATACATCTTGTTACTACTGGGGTGAATTGTTATCTTTGATGAGTGAGCCTCTCATAGAATCGATCTCTCAACTCTCGATCCTTTGGCACGACAAGGCGATCATCATACCAAAGAATTCCACTCTCATCAACTTCGGAAATGATCACTAGGCTCTTTCTCTATCTTCCTCTTGATATGGGCAATCCTTTATCTACTTTCTCGGCCCTCAATAATCCTCGCTTTCCAACTCATTCTCGTATCCGAATGTTGCATAGGATAGCCGGATGCATAGGAGGAAAAGCCTCCATAGACTTCGACTTGTCCCAAAGAACCAATGCGATTTCTGCTCAAAGCATCCATGACAACATTGGCTTTGCCCCTGATGATAGTGCAACTCAATATTATAATCCTTTATTAGCTCTAACCACCTTCTCTGCCTCTCATATTCAACTCCTCTTGTGTGAAAATATACTTCAAACTCTTGTGGTCGGTGTAGACATGACATACATTACCGAGTAAGTAATGTCGCCAAATCTTCAATGCATGTACCACGGCAAAGAAGTTCTAAGTCATGGGTTGGATAATTAACCTCATGCTTCCTTAGGCGACGCGATGCATACGCAATAACTCGCCTTCCCCGCATGAGTACGCATCCCAATCTGTACCACATGCGTCACAATACACATCAAAGGGTTTCGAATGTCGGGTTGTGCGAAACACTTTGGAGCCGTAGTCAACAACGTTCGCAAAAGTACGAAACGCCGCTTCGCACTCCGGTCCACACAAATTTCTCGTCCTTCAGAACAATCGGGTCATAGGTTTAGCTATTTTGGAGAAATCGGGTATAAACCTACGATAATATCCAAATAACCCTAGAAAACTTCGGATCTCGAAACTAAACCGGTGCTTTCCAATCCAACACCTCTTGCACCTTACTAGGATCTACTGAAATTCCATCCTCGGATAAAACATGTCCTAGGAAATGCACTTCCTTCAGCCAAAACTCACACTTACGTAATTTAGCATACAACTTATGCTTTGAGCCTCTCCAAAACTATCCTCAAATGCTCAAAGATGTCGTTCCTCATTTTCGAATACACCAATATATCATCGATGAATACAACCACGAACCGATCCAGCCGGGCATAAACACCGAATTCATCAAACACATGAAATGTCTTTGGAGCATTCGCCAAGCCAAGGACATGACGAGATACTGCATACAAACCATACCGCGTAGAGAATGCGGTCTTGGGTATATCCTCGGGTCTGATTTTAATCGATGATACCCCGATCGAAGGTCTATCTTTGAAAACACCTTGGCTCGAGACAACCGATCAAAAAAGTATGTCAATGCGGGGTAATGGGTATTTATTCTTCATCGCTTACGCATTGAGTGGCCTATAATCCACACACATTCTCGGCCCCGATCTTTCTTTTTTCACAAACAAGGCCGGACATCCCCAAGGTGACGAACAAGGTCTAATGAAACCCTTCTCAAGCAACTCCCCGAAGCTGTACTTTTAGTTCTCGCTAACTCATTGGGTGGCATTCGGTAGGGTCTTCGGAAATAGGGGCACCCCCGAATCAACTCTATTGCAAACTCAACATCCCTATCCGGGCGGCAATCCGTAGGTCTTCCGAATACATCCGAAACTCACATACTACGGGTATGTCGAGATTTCGCACACTTTGTAACGCAAATTTGAAACACGGTTAAGGTCAATGGCTTTAAGTAACAACACACGGTGTTCGGTCAAATCATGGGGATGCTTCAAGTGTACTACCCTATTCACCGTATCTATGATTACACCCCAACTTTTCATCCGGTTCATCCCGAGGATGACATCCAAACACGCCCGGGTAGAACTATCAACGAGGTTATTATTTCTAAATCACCCATCATGATCTTCACATCATTGACCCTCTCGCTAGTCAACCGGTCAGCCCTGCTGAACTAATTCGGTATCCAAACCCTAGGTCGGTGATTTGTTCCCCATTCTTCTGTGCAAACTCTTGACTCATGAATGAATGCGATGATCCGTAATCAAATAAAACAACAAAGACTACGATTGTTAACTAAGCACGTCACCGGCCGTCACGGTCTCCTCCTTCAGGAACTTCCTCAACATTGGCAAAGTGTGCCCGTCCCCACAAACCGCTTGTAGTTCTTCACCGGGCTACGGGCAAGACTTGGAGTAATGCCCGGCTTACCACAATTGAAACAATTGTTATGGTTGAAGGGCACGGGGCGTGATACACTCCCGTGCAGGCTTTCCTTTCTCGGTAGGTGCAACAAACCTCCCGAAAAGCGGGTTTCCAAATTTGATTCTTCTTCGTGGTGGGACATAACGCGCGCGCGGCGGGTGGGCGGTAGTTTTGACGACGTCCAAAGGAACCACTGATTCGTCCCCGAGCTTCCTCAAACGGTCTCTTCTTGCCTTTAGATGTAGCATACAAGGCACTACTCTTCTCCCGGTGAAGGCAATCAGTCACAAACTCCTCGAAAGTGTTCCCGGTGGAATTTCCCATGGCTTTCTCGCACTTTGAGGCTTAATCCTCTCTTGAAGCTAGCCAACTTTTTCTCCTCGTGTCGACCATGTCGAGGCATACCTAGACAATCTGTTGAAAAGCCCCGTAGGTACTCATTCATGGTCTTCTTTGTCTCGACCGAGCCTAATAAACTCTCCCAATTTCTCTGCCAGCAGCACCCAGGGTATGTATGTCCTCCGAAAAGCTGCTGTAAACTGGTTCCAAGTGATAGGAACATTGGCAGGTAAAGTAGCACGGTGATTCTTCCACCATATCCCTGCGGGTCCCTCCAGCAAGTGCGTTGCAAATTCTGCCTTCTACGGGTCTCGGATGGATTCACCAACCGAATTTATCTTCTATCGAGGTCGGCCATTCCTCGCCTTCCATGGGTTCATTCGCCATAGTGAACTTTGGTGGTTCTGTGGCCTTAAAGTTCTTGTATGCCCGAGTCCATCACCATCGCCACCGCCACGGCCTCCCCTGCCGGTGTTGCGTGCGATATTTCGCAACTCTCCCGTGAACTCATCAAAGAACCGCTCTCCCGGTTCATCGGAGGTGGTGGTCAGCTGTCGATCTCCCCAAAGACTGATCGAAGTTTGCGGCATTCGCACATTTGAATCAACAATAACCATCGATGATGTTGTCCAAAGCATAGATATTGAATTTAGGTTACGCGAATTTATTGAGAGAATAAATTCATCCACAATAACGGGTAACAATAAACTCAATACGGTCTTTCATCAACATCGCGGTTATGTCAACGCAATATGTGTACCAAGATTTCGCAACAAAATGGCAACAAAATGTTGCACCACCGACATGATCTCGCATTCGATAAAAGGGTCGCAATTACCATAAAACCGATCACAAACATGGGGCACGAACTAAATTAAGGTCTTGACTAATACAATAAGGTCTCCGAATATTACGAATCCATGTCTTACATGCTTGAAAGTCTCCACGAATAAAAAGGGAAATTACATGGCATTAGTGGCACTACACCGCCGGCTACAAGGGTGTCTCAACTAGATCAAGGTCTATGTGGTAGCGTCTACTGGAATCTAAGCGGGCATCACGATCGTCTACTCCCCGTGGTGCGCGAGAAGTGGGGTCTCCCTCCCGGTCCTCCTTAGCCGGCGCCGCCGCCGCACTCACTAGTCCTCACTGTGGGTCCCCCGGAGCTCCCCGATGCGGCGCCGCGCCTTGGTGAAGTCATCTACCGCTCGCAGCTCCCGATGGTGACGGAGAGACGCCTCGTCGTAGCACTCACGCTTCGCAGCTTCCTCGACTAGCTCGAGTCTCGCAGCCTCTGCCTAAGACGTGTAGCCTCTGCCGTCGCCGCCGCGGGCCGTCATAAGCTCTCCGTTCAACCGTAGCGGCAAACATAGCCCTCATGGCTGCCAAACCAGCGACTCCAAGCTGCTCGTTCTCCTCGGGCGGTACGCCTCGTGGAAACACTATGGTGGGGCCGCCAGCAAGTGCGATCCCCGGTCCTCGTACCATCGGTCCAAAACTCCCATGGCCGCAACCTCGGCGGCCGTCCATGCATCGGGGCCTTGCCCAATGCACCGCCAGCCGGGCCAATAGGGGTCCACCGTGTGCGGCCGCACCGCCACCTCAACTGAAATCCATGGTACCTCTCCACTTCCATGGGTGCGCCTCCATGCGTAGGTGGGCTCCTCGGCCGTACCCAACCGACGCAACGTCTCCCACAAATAGTAGGGCTGGTGTTGCCCGCATCGTCGGGGTGAGTAGGGCTCAAGTAGTGGGCCATCTGTAGCAAGATTTAGGAGATAATGTGAGATTGAGAAACAATAGTCCGTTTTAACCAAATTAGGGCAAGTACTAATTAGGGGAAAAGATGGAAAATGCATGAATGTTATGATGTAAAATTTCAAACATGATGCATGCACGTTACCTACGTATCTCACGGAATAGGAAAGAGATTTCTCTATTCGTTTTAATGGTGGCAACCTACGATCTCTCAAAAAGAAAACCAGACGTGTCTAGACGATCTAACGCATTGCGCTGTTAGTGTACCTGCAATTCATTTCAGCCCACAATATATTCATGTAATGCAAGAATTTAAATTGCATATACCTGCTTCGTCAGGTCCACCCAACGGCATCGCATACCATGCGGAAAAATCACATTTTACACCCCAAGACACCCGTACCCATACACAAGTCTACGGGGCACTACCCGACCACGGAGCCCTCAAAATCATTTTATTTCCCCCTAGATCGGCATATCTCCGATCATGCTCTCACAGCTCACACCATTACCTTGGGCGTAGAGGTATTGAACAACCATTACCCGGGCGTAGAGGTATTTCGATCCATTCATGACTACTCAAGTGAGTAGCCCCGTACTCCGCGCCGCACGGCAACCAAGCACAAACAACAAAATATGATGCATTAGCCCAATCCCGCTTAGCCAAGCCACCCGACTGTCCTTAATTGGGCATAGAGGGTATGACCAAGGCACTACTAAATTTTACAAACCTTTTACTCACACCACTTGAAAGATTTTGTTTCACAAACTTTTCGCAAAAAAGATTAGTGGTTCATTTTAATTTAAATACCGATCGGACTTGTAATTACCAAACTAAGCTCGATGCCACCTGACAGAGCCGACCAATTTATAAGAAATCAAGTATAATTCGCAATCGCCGAAGCAATCGCAGCCTACACTTGAGTCCATATAAACCCGTATTCGAAATCTCCGAGTGATTTCAAACTCATCAACAACATACAACAGGATCGCCGAGCTTGGTAGTAAAATCCGTAGGTATTTCAAACCAAATTCGATATATTAAACATCGAGTGCGAGTATAATTTATTACAAACTCAGGTTCAAGTGCGAAGCGATAGTTTGCGAAAACTAAATAGTCTTTTTAACGAAAACAAATATAAGATAATGCCACTAGATAGTCATCCCCGTAGCGAGATGAGACAGGGATATAGATTTGCCTTGCCCCTCGCCTTACTCTTCATCAACAGAAATGCACAAGTCTTACAAAGAACCATGGTAAACATGCTCACCGCAACAACAGAATAAAACCCCGAGTACAAAATACTCAGCCTAGACTTACCCGGCCCAAAATAAAATAAAAAGACTCCAAGGATCATGCTAGGCTTTATCTCGGGGTTCAAATTCGACTCACAATAAATTTCGCAAATAAAGTTGTTTAGTGATCCTATGCATGCTACATGTATATTTTTCAAGTTAACAGGGGTACTTAATTAATTATATAACATAGATCCCGTATAGTCAAGATTAATCATTGCTCAAGAGAATAAATAACAACATAAGTAACTTGATCGAATTATATTAGCTGCAACCCGATAAATAACATATATTGTAATAATTAAGACTACATTGCCGTGGACGCAACCCGGGTTCTCACTAACCAGAGAGATGGCGATTCGAATCGATTTGCAAACCAGTGGCGAATACCACGACACCAACCAGGTCTACTTTGCAAAGGCGGACCCAATCACTCCCGGGATGTTACGGGACATAAAGTCTCGGTCTTGCCGGCTACCCCTCCTTCTCGAGCACCCAAGTGAGCATAAGCAACGAGTACGACCCCTCGTGCGCATCTTCTTGTGCCCGATTAACCACACCAACCATCACCAAAGGAGGAGCGATAAAGCGAGCATGGCCGGCCCCTAACATTCCCACGAGCTTCGTGGCTCACGCGACCCAAATGGAGCCTACTAAATGCCGTGCGTTCAACTTCCGACCACATTCCGACAAAGTATGAGTCCTTAATCGATCGAAAAAGACCACAAGTTCCACCCAATCTAACATGTTTTACTTTATCAAGTTCTCAACAGCAGCTCGACAATCACCCATGTGATTGTACACAACATTTCCTCAAGTGACCGGAATCACTGTCTACTGCAATCATGTTACTGAGCATTAACCTAGACCTCTATATAGGATAGGGCAACTTTCAACAAGGATCATAATGCATCAACGGTTTCAACCATTTCCTAAACTTAATGCAGGAAACATATAAAAAAAAACTCAAGTCAATTTAATTGGAAGAATTAGGAAAGGGCGTAAATGCTCGGGGCTTGCCTCGCGGGAACGTTGCGGAACGTGTTCGGACACTCGGGCCGGCCTCGTCGGCCGACCCTTCGCCTCCTGTGACTCCTCCGACTGCACTCCCACCGAACAGCTCCCCCTCTCCTCGATCACCTCCTCCGGCTTCCCCGATCCTCGAGATGATGCATATGATGGAGAAAAGATATAATTACTATAACATGAATATCAACTTGCAATGAGTAACAATATGTATGATGGTTGGATGCTTCATGATGCAAGCTATTAGTAAGTGCATATCTCTTCTGCGTAAAACATAACTTAATCTACACAAGAAACACTAACAAGCTACATCAAGCAAAACCTTATCTCCCTACTGACAAGAAATGGCAGCTAGACATCTTGTCACTAAAACAAATCACACAGGGGAGTTCTACAACTCCAAATTCAGTGAACTAGGACTCTATGGAAAGCTAACAAAATTTCCTACAGAACATTCCACATTGTCCAGAGCTGAATCTGAACCTATCAGCCTCGAAATTGGGAAAAACAGAGGCTCTGTTTTCAGCCCAAACATCACATACAACCTCCATAACTCACAAACTATTCATGCAAACTATCTCCAACTTAACCAGCAAGTGAATCAAGTAATTATCTACCAAATAAACCTACTGGACATTTCAAAAGGTAATTTAAAGCACATGAAATGACATACCCTAGCAAACACTACACTTGTACCCTATAATTAAATAAAATGCTAGAACAAGAAAATGTCAAAACTACTAAGCTGACCAAACCAAGCTTACTAACAGATCATATCCATGCTAGAAGCTCATAATAAAAATACCAATACACATCATCTTCATATAAACATATATTTCTAGCCTATTTTCCATGCACCATAAATATGATAAATACACAACTACTTCAGAAAATTCTACAAAAATTACCAGAACATCTTACTGGAATATAACAGCTACCATAAAAATATCATGGCAAGATCATGCTCCTACAGCCCTACACGAAAATGACAAGTTTACACTAAACCTAGGCATGAAATACTTTGTACTATGAAAAGTGTCGGACAATAGATTTCTGAGTATGAAAAGCTTCAAAAACCTATCAAACATAAACACAACAAGTTTCACACTCAAAACACTAATATTCATTTTTCCATGAATTTCTAAAGATCACATAGCAAAAAAGCACATAAATAGAAAATCACATTTCTTCTACAGAACATACCATGCATGGTATTTTTCCTAGACTCTACTCACAAAAACAAGCACTTTTCATACAGAAAGCATATTTTTATCTTGCACCAATTAAAAAGATATGATTTTTTTTCCAATTTCCACTCATTTCGAGCCATAAATAAAACTCTATATAAAAAGTTACCAGAAAATAGGATTTCATATTTTTATGTTGTAGCCTATCTTCTAACAAGCATGGCAAAATTTGTTTCACTCAAAATGGACTCAAAATGACCAAGATATGAATTTCTAAAGCATTTCATTCAAATGCGGAAAAGCGAGAAAAAGAAAAAGAAAAGGAAATCGGGCGGGGCCCGCGTGTCGGGCGACACGAACAGCCTTAGCGGCGGCGGGTGCGACGGATCACCGCCGCGGTGAGTTTCCCGACGAACCAAGGGCACCTACGGCTTCCTCTCGACAAGAGCTATCGATCCATACCATTTTCCCCAAAAGAAATCGACTCTAGCACGACCTAAAGAAGCGGCGGCGGCGGCGCTGACGGCGGGCGGACCGGCCGCTTCGGGTGCGCGACGGGACGAACCAAGACCCATTCTCGACTCCTCTTGACTCAACTAAGACATGCAAACAACCGGAAGCTTAACGGCGCGAACGACGGCGCGAACGACGAACTCCTAGGCGGCGGCGCCACGGCAACGCTGCGTCGGGCGACGGCACGTCCTTGGCGAAACGACGGGCGACTCTCACTCAACCATCTAGCTCTAGACCTCAAGCACCTCTAGGCGTCCTAGAACACGAAAAAGAACGACCTAAACTCGATCTACGAGCTCAGGCGTGAGCTTGCCCCCAACGGCGGCCATGGCGACTTCTCGCCCGGCGGGCGGCGCAAGGGATTAGGTTCAAACCTTAGGTTTTACCTCAAATCGACGACGGCTTTAGGTAGAGCGGCTCATGGTGACGCTTAGGGATTTGTTTTGAGGTGGATTGGTGCTATGGTGACGGCGAACGCTGGCGGCGGAGCTCCGGCGGGCGGGAGTTTCGGCGGGCGGCGCGTTTAGCGAAAGTAGAGTGGATGGCGGCGGCTCGAGTGCGGCTTAAGTTAGGACAGGGCGGGGCGTGGTTTTTAAGGCGTATGGGCGAAGCGGACGCCGTGTGTCGGAGCCGTACATCGGCGGCGCTTTGCAGTGGCCCACGTCGCCCGCCCGCGCTGTCGGTGACGGCGGCCGATATCCCCTACTACTGCTTCTGAAACCAGTCCTGGTTTTTGGCCTGTACATCGAGATCCGCGCAGAATTTGGAAAAAGTCAAAACATCAACTTTGTAGAGAATTTCATAAGCTACAAAACACTCAATATGAACTTTTTCTAATTTGGCATAGATTTGAAACTAAAAATTAAAAATAGCAAGGTCAAACTAAACTAGTCAAAACAGAGTTTGAATTTGACTCAAATTTGACCCAAACTGTTGGGCACTATTTGAACCATTTCCAAACCTTTTCACAAGAAACTTACAATAGATCATTTGCTCTATATAAAAAAGTACTTCATTTCATCTATAGAAACTTTTTGCTAAAACCATTCTATCAAGCACTTTTGAAATGAGTTTCAAAATGGGTCAAAGAGGTTTGACACTCTAGGGCTATTTTATAAAAAATTTCTAAATGGAAACACAAGCTCAAACATGGTCCTAAATTATGTCAAAAATATATCTAGACACAATCTAGGTCCAAAACTTCATTATAGCAAAGATCCTATAGTAGCTAAATCAAACAAGCCTGAAAATGAGAGCAACTCAAATTAAATGCTATTATGAACTTGCTCATGCATGAAATGATGATGATGCTATGCAAATGATCTTGCTTTCAAGATGCTTAACACCTAGGGTGTTACATTGCATCTTCCACATTGGGAAGTTCTTCCTTTTCGAGCTTCTACGTGATGGACAAGCCGAACGAGGGGCCGGCGGCGACCCGGACGATGAGGAGGTAAGGTGGAACGCCATTGAATTTCCCCCGTTTGGAGTTGAATGGCTCAATACCATATTAAAGTGGAGAGAACGAGTTGCCCTAGCTAGGAGTCTCGGTTGCATGTTAAATAGGATGGGAAAGGCCCCCATCATGGCTTGTACAACAATCAAGATTAGTTACATCGTGATCTAGATCATATCTAGCTAACTAACGACTTGAACTACAAGGCTAACAACTTGTCATGCAAGGCTATCACGTGTACGTGTTATACAATCCACGTTACCGTGAGTACAAGGATCCTTATAATTTTACACTTTGTGAACTTTCTTGTACCCTTTTTTTTTTTTTTTGAAGATATAGCATGTAAAACTAGGGGGCTGTTTGGTTGATTACATCAACGCGCCACGCCACAACGGTGGCAGCCACATCATGGTGTGGCGGCGGCGGCCAAAAACCCCGCCACAATCGCCACAAGCTCGCCACAATTAGCATGCACTATCACGACAAACATGTGGAGGAAAAGACAAGGAAGGAAGAGTTGTGGCCGCCACTGCTAAAAATAGAACCAAACACATGCATTTGTTCTGTGGCGTGCCGAAGGTTAGATAGGCAAAGTGTGGCTGTGAACCAAACAGCCCCTAAATGTAATGTTGTGTGCCACATACCATCTTCGACCATATATTTGATTTCTTCAGTCAACTATTATTCCCGACCTATCTTTGCCTTACCAGGCCACTGAGCTGATAACCCACCCTTACCCTTAGCATAGCTACATGGTGAAGTGCTTCATCCAGCTGATGTTATTATGTCTATCCATTTTCTGCGAGGTTGCTGTCAATATATACGTTTTGTCTCTTTTCTTCACAGAATTATTAGTGGTAACCACAGTGATAGATTTGCGGGCGCAGCGAAGCGCGCCTACCGACCTTGTATATACTCTATGTGACATATTTTCCCCACTTACATAGCGTATCGCCTAATGGGACAGCAGGCCTCCACATGACGTGCGACGAAGCTCTCTGCATTGGCCAACTCTTTTCTTGCGCAGAGGCGCTCTTGCAGGGTGGTTTCAAAAAAAAAAAAAAAAAAAAAATGGTGTGAGCTTCTGGATTTTCATTTGCGTTACGTCGTGGAAACCAAACACAATTGGTAGTGCTTTTTAACTTCGTCAACGTTTGCGTTACAATATTTGAACCAAACACCATTTGGTCGCGTAAAGGACAACGACGATACCTTAAGTTACAATCAAGACACGAGTACCATATTTTAGTCCCTTACTTAGACTTGGCATGGATGTAAACAAACGTAAGGACTGCTTCCACCAACTGGTCGACAGGACACAAAGTGGCCAACACTGACACATTGTGGACTGAGTTCCCAGCCCGTCACAGGTTCTCCTGTGCGTGCTACTCCTATAAGAGAAGCAAGGAAGCTTTCCTTCTTTCTTTGCCAGTTGCGCCTGTGTACGCACGACCAGTTTGGCCACCTCTATTTCTCTCTTGCTCTCACTAATTTGTGGCGCCTGGTGATCATGTGGAGGCTCAAGGTCGCCGAGGGGGCTGGGCCATGGTTGAAGTCGTCCAACAGCTTCCGCGGGCGGGCAGTGTGGGAGTTTGACCCCGAGCTGGGCACGCCGGAGGAGCGCGCTGAGGTGGAGAGGGTGCGCCGGGAGTTCACGGAGCGCCGCTTCGAGAAAAGGGAGTCGTCAGACCTCCTCCTGCGGATGCAGGTACGTAATAGCTTACGGTAGGTCTTAGGCTCTTACCGTGGAAGTTCATGAGGCAGGCCAATGCTTTTCTACGACCGAGCATACTTTTTTTTGAATTCATTCATACGACCGACAATACAATTTGGGCTTCAAAAAATACTAACACATACTTGCATCTATCTATCTATCTATATATACCTAATAATAAAGAAGCAAAATTTCTCTCCACCCATTTTTTTGGTCGGTCCTCCCTAACTCCATAAGACGGAAACTATCTTTGTTAGCCTCTCTACAACTCTAATGTTTTATATGACATATTGGACACACGTTCTTAAGGTAACATAGACAGGAATCCTAATCCAAATAGATCCCTCAATTCTGAATAAGCTAAATAGAAATCCTAACCCAAATAGAAAAAGGACATAAATAGAAATTAGGCAAAATCTTTAACTTTATCTATACTACTAATAAGACGAGAAAATTTTTGGTTCACCTTTTTTTTCTGCCTGCCCCTGAGTCCGGTGCAAATACGAGTCTGGTGCAAATACGAAGAAGCCAAAGATTAAATGCGTATATTCATATCTACTAATAAAGAGATAAAATTTCTCGTTCACCTTTTTGTTCACCTTATTTTTTCTGTCTGCCCTTCTCTCGGACGCAAGACATCTCCCTCCGTCCACGTAGGTAAACGGAGTTCGTGTCCAAGCCCACGTCTGTCGAGTCCTCCACGGAGACGGTAGTGCTGTTTCTCCGATCCGCGGTCCAAGCAACGCCAGCCAGGGCGCGCGCCGCGTTGTGCAAGGATTCTCTCGCTTTTACATCTATCTGATATCTTCCCCACGGCTCGCCACGCCAAGCGCCGCCGCCGGATGCCATGCCGTTAGGAGCTCCAGCAACCTCCTCAACCCCGCCAGGCGCCCAGGGGAATGCGCGCAGCGGGGGCCACGCCGGACGCAAGCCGAAGCTCTCCGCTCTAGCTCTGCTCCCTGCAGCGTGATTGCAGCATGACATCATTCTGACGTCATATACATCCTTCTCCCATGGAAAATAAAATTAAAAATACACTAAAGATACTAAAAGCAATCCACACAAGCCGTTGAGCTCTCGAAAGCAATCCACACAAGCCGTTCAGGTCTCGATAAGGCAGCCAAGATCAACAGGCTCATATCCTCACCGTGGCCACGGTCCAGCGTAACTTGTCGGGTGTTTTTACATGCATGGCACTATATATCTCCGTGTTCAGCCAGTTAATGCAGTAATGCTACGATGATGGTGATCATAGCCGCGCTACCAAATTCAACCAAATAATTCAGAGCTACAGGCACTACAAAACTCAGCTTATATATATGTCGAGTGCTTTTATTTTGTGAGTGTAATCTACCGCGCGCTCGTCAAAAGAGCCGCTTTGCCAAGTCTCCGATAGATTACGCTTGTCAAAGCTCCTGGCAAATGGCAAAAAAGGGATTCCGGTAGTGAGAGAACTAAAATCATTATGGGGGCTTTTATTTTTGGTTCTTTAGATTATGATATAGTTTATTGTCCAAAATTTAGTTTAATTTCTTGAAGATGTAAATTAAGGTGGATAGTTCCTGTATTGTATTCTTTTGGAGTCTCCATGTTTATGTCCCTACTTTTCAAAAAGTAAAAGAATAAAACGCTATGTCAGGCTACCAAGCTCTAGAACTTTCGACCTTTTGGTAAGTTGCTACTATTAAAAATATGGTTGTTCCTATTAAGCCAAGCTTTAGATGACCACACGATATCTATTGCAATGTACAGATACTATTTGAACAAATATATTAAATAATAAAATTGTTCATCTCAGTGCAACACGGGCATGTTTTTCTTTAGTATAGAATAAAAGGAAAAGAAAAATCAGCGCGGCGCACCCGACCTGCGCGCCAGCAGCACAGCGCGCCCAACTCACCAGCGCGCCCCACGGCCTCGGTCCCGCCCTCCACGCGAAACCCCTGCCCACGCGGCTGTAGGCCGTGGTCCTGGCTCCCTGCCACGTGCCCGTACTCCCGCTGCTCCGCACGGTACTCCCGCAGTTCTGCACGGTATTGCTGTCCAACAGGGAGGCACCACTCGCTGCCGCTCATGTCCAAGAGCTTTTTTTTTTGCAACGCACGGCGTGCAACGGCCAATGCAGTGAGAGCCCCACAAATGTGATCCAAATATAGTACATACTAGATGCGATGTGATATGGACGAAACACGACGCCGCCGGACATACCGCCGCGATGATGGCGTGGACGGTGACGCCGTGGTGCCCCTATCGATTTTGGGATCGGAGGCTCGCCGCCTTCCGTCCCCGATTAAGTTATTTGGCATGGAGCACGGTGAGGAGATTGCAACTCGAGCGGCAATGCCAATGTGCCATCGGGGTTCTTTGGCCGTCGCGCGAGTCATAGAACCAACGTCGCCGATCCATCGAGGTCGGGACAATGGGATTGAGACTTCGAGGCGAAGAAGACCGCTGAGATCGCGAACAACGCCATACAAGATATCACAACAAACTTCATAAACAAGACTAGATCTTGTAGCCCTTAAAGTTTTTAATGGTAACGATATATTCTTATCCATCACCCGCCGCAACATACCTGGACATTTTTCTTTGTCCATACCTAATAATAAAACACGAAAATTTCTGCCAATCTGCCGTACTTTTAATCCGCCAAACTTCCCGTCCGTCTGTCCGCCGTCCGGTCCGCCTGTCCGCCTGCCCACCCGTTATAGACTCGGTCTCAGCTCATGTTCGTCTGCTCCGTCAGGGCGAGTTCCTCCCCATCCCGGTCCCGTGCAAGGATTTCATCCTGCGGGGTCCCCGTCCCAATCATAAAATCCAGACAAAACTAAATCCAAAATCTAAAGGTCTCATACATCCGTTTTGCCACGAAATAGATCCAATTCCCATCTCAGAAAATCTGAATCGCCAAAGTAAATACAAAAGCAAAATTAAACAAGACTCCTACAGGGCCAAGGAGCTCCACCGCTATGCTATCCTCTAGCCAATCACGAATTAGAACTGAAAGGAGATGCACATGGTGGCTGTTGGCGGCGGCTTTTGTTTCTTGAACTTCCGGTCCACAGTACCAGACCTGCAGCCAGCTCGAGTGCTCGTTCGCCGGCTCCCAACAGACGACCGCACGAGCCTTGTCCGACCACTCGCAGCCGCAGGCGACCGCGCATCGAGGCGTGCCCAGTCCGCCCGCCCGCACGCGCTTGCTGCCCTTCACCCCATGCGGCGTTGGTGCCCTTGGTGCCCCTGGCTAGGTGCGACCGTCTGTTCCTCGCTGGACAGTGCGAGTGGGATATATGGAAGATTTTGGGGCTGCCGAGTGCCGGGCTGGGGACTGGGAGAGAGGTCACCGAAGAGACGAAGTTAGGTCATAGCTTACCGGCTTATATTTTTTTTTTTTTGATTACACAAAGCACAACGCAGACACTCACACGCACGCACACTCACCCCTACAGCACACGTCACATAAACCCTACCCCTATGAAGATCTCCGAATGACCGGGCGTTCTAAGCAGATCCGGAGATTCTCGGTCACCACACCTCGTCGTCGACGACGGAACGCCGCTACCACTTAAATGCACAACGCCCAGAAATCCTTTTAAAATCCCAAGAAAAAGGTAAATTTGAACGCCTGGGGTAAGCGTCCCACCCGGACCGTCCCCACCATTGGACTATATAAAAGCCCACCCGCACTTACCGGCTTATATACCTACTACAATGGTATTGGGCCTTGAAGCACCGTGGGCTGCTGGGCCTTCAGCATTGCTATAGTCGGATCAGCGATGAAAAGTCTCGATGAGGCTGAGGAGGCTGACATTAGCTGACAAGTGTCCCAACTTTAAAAAGATATTAACATTTTATTATGGATAAAAATCATGTAACTTGATATCTAACTATACCATAAAAAATAGATATCTAAAATTGCCATCCTTGTTTGTATTAATGAGTAAATACGATTGTGATTACTGTAGCAACCACTTACAATATAAAAAAGTAGCACCTATAAAAATTCAAATTAAGTTGTTATGGATGTTGTAGTTGTGCATCAAGCTGAAGCGAAACACTTGATTGTTGTTTCTCCAATTGCATCATACAGGCACACATTTACCGTATTTCCGTGCTTGGGAATGAGGAGCAAAGCTCCCGGTTCAAAAAAAAACATACGAGCTTATTTGCATTAATAGGTTGTTTTTTTCTCCGTTACAACGCAGGGCAATACAACAACTACCCTATGTCTCAAATTGTCAAGTAACTTTTGTTATGCATTGTCTATCTATAAATATCAAAACAACTTATATATTGGAACAGAGGGAGTGCTTAATATTCCATCGTAATAAAATTTTTTGAATGATCTTCAAAATATCGACAAGTTTAGATAAAATCTTACTTAACCGACATAATTCTATATACCATAGACAACATGTCAACTATAATAGATAAAAAAAATCTACCCCGTTTAGTTAACGCACGGGCAATTTTCCTAGTTATAATAAAGAGGCAAAATTTCTCTCCATCTATTTTTTGGTCCGTCCTCCCCTAACTAACTCCATAAGGCGGAAACTATCTTTGTTAGCCTCTCGAAAACTCTACTGTTTTATATGACATTGGACACACGTTCTTAAGGTAACCTAGAGTGTTAGGAATCCTAATCCAAGTAGATCCCTCGACCCTGAGTAAGCTAAATAGAAATCCTAACCCAAACAGAAAAAGGACGCAAATAGAAATTAGGAAAAATCTTTTTCCTTAACTAACTCCGTGAATGATGTGGTCGTATGTGTTCCGCCTACAACCCTCTTGTTATGATTTAGGGCGATATAACCGGACAAAGTGTATGCGCCGAAGTATATGATCATACTAGACAATCCAAGGTGGTATGTAAGTTAAGTATGTATGCATACATAGAGTATTTGGTTATACTTATTTTTATATACTACAATAGTGGCATTTTAGTTATATATTAAAAAATATGGGTTCCTTTGAAATTTTTTCGTGTGGTAAGATTTTAACTATCTTAATATGAGTATATAAACATACTCAAACTGATAAATAAGTATAAACATATACGCAATGTGGTTTTTAAAGATGGGAGTAACTACTCCCTAGGAGTAGAAAATAATTTCCCTATTACTCCTATATGTATATCTCTAGATTTAGGGTGTACATGACCGAACGAAGTGTATATAGTCGGAGTATATGATCATACTAGACCATCTAGGGTGGTATGTATGTTAAGTATGCATTCATACATAGAGTATATGGATATATTTTATATACAATAGTAGTGGCATTTTAGTAATATATTAAAAAATATGGGTTTCTTCAAAAATTTTCCGTGTATTAAGATATAAAAAAATATGAGTATCTAATCATACTCAAACTAATAAACAAGTACAAAACGTGGTTTATTGAGGGTGGGAGTAACTATACTCCCTGAGTATATACATGTTTTATTCAAAAAAATTAATAAGTATTAATTATTTTGTTATGACTTAATTTATCATTAGATATATTTTTATAATGATTTTATTATTTTATTATTTATATAAAAAAATTAAATAAGACGAATGGTCAAACAAGAATGGTAGAAGTCAAAGAAGTGCACTTATTTCTCGGACGGAGGGAGTAGTTAGGAAGGAAAATCCAAGTCATGGGCAGTATCGTGAAAGTTATGAAGACCAATCCAACATCTTTTTTTATATTTTGAGAAACACAAAGTATAGACGCTTGAGATGCTCATACACGCACGCACAACCCTATCCCTATGAGCACACGCACGCAACCCTACCCCTATGAGCACCTCTGAGAGACTGGATCCGAGATTGACGAAGTCACCACAGGCGCCTCGTTGTCGACGGGCACGTCGCGTACCACTGAAAGAGAAGCGCCGGTTAAATCCTAGAATAAATCTAGGATAAATGTGTCGCACCGAGAATTTAAACCCTGGGTGGGAGCCCCTAACCAATGGCCTTGGTCATTGCGCCGTGAGCCCCTTGACAGACCAATCCAACATCTATACAATCTTAATACATTATATAAACAAATCACATTTATGCATCAAAACAAGTCACGGAATTGGCTGAAATATAACACAAAAATAGAGGGAACGCATGCACCACACAAAAACAGATATTAGATTGGCCGTCGGTAGACTGCAAACAACTTAATCCGAAAAACAGTTACGAGATTGGCCGTCGGGTAGACTGCAAACAACTAATCTTGATACTTAGGGCTTGTTTGGTAGAGTTCCACCGGCTCCAGATTCACTATCCTGAATTTAATTTTTTCTTGCCAAACGCTTTTGGATCCAGTAGTTCCACCGGCCGTGGATCTGCTCCACCAAAATTGTGGATCAGTTCCCAGATTCACTAAATTGGTCGAGCACTCAGGTGCTCCACCAAATTCAAGTTTAGTGGAGTTGAAGAAAATTACCTGCTATGCCACTGGTTACACAAACATAACGTTTTGTTCTAATTTTTTCCCTGTAGTGTCTTCTTCTTCTTCTTCTTCTTCCCGTGCAAGTGAATGCGGCACCATCGCAAAGCACAGGCCCTGCCCTAGCCGCCGGGCGCAGCCATGGCCGTGCCTAACCGCCCGCCGCAGCTATACCCGACCATGGCTGCGCCTGCGGCGTTCTCCCAGGCCTATGCCCTACCGCGAGCTCGGTGAGGCTGCGAGCCGCCCACCAACACCAGCACACGCAGCGCCTTGCGCTGCCGGCCGTGTTGGCTTTGGTCGCCTTTGCGCGGGCCCGCCATGAGCTAGCTAGACCGCCGCCCACCATGGCAATGGCCACACGCGATTTGTGAAGAAGATGGCGGCTATTTTTTTTTTTCTTTTTGTTTTTACATTTTTGCATTATGTCCTGGACATGGGGGGCAAGGTGGAAGTGAGATAGAGATGGAGGTGGAGCTAAACCAAGCGGTTTGATGAATCCTAGATCCACGGTGGCATGAGTCCATGGTGGATCCCGGTGAATCTGGGATTCAAACTCTACCAAATAGGCCCTTATATGAGCATCTTTCGCCGTTGCGCATTCATCTTTCTTCGGTTGTCTCGATCTGAATCCTCGTCCTCCTCATATCATCTGTACTAGTTCGTTAGCGAGAGGCCAGAAACTTCGATCTGAAGTGTGGCGAGCCAATGGGTTCGCCCGATGGCACAAAGCCCGGGCGACTCCGGCTCCTGCAGTTCAAACATGCCTTCTCCCTGCCCGGCGACATGATCGACCGGGCGCCGACGCCATTGTAAACCAGTGGCGCTTCATTTGCAAGGAGAACTCATCGTGAGTTGGGATGGAGTCGGCTCTTGCAGTCTTGCTACTTGCCAGCTGCGGCTCGCAAATTCATAATATTGGTGATAATGAGATAAATAAAACTGAGCAACCTTAAACTTTAACAAAGCTTGAATTTATTGGTCTCTCTAAGGAAAGTTGTAACATGTTTCATCTAGTAGGATAGGTGTGTTTAGTTAATATATATGCCTAGTTAATCATTTTGTAGAAAGAATGTGTGGCTCTTGAATTCAGTGGCCACTATATGGTAGCTTCAACCCAAAAACTAGGGTAGTTTCTATAACACTATATAACTTGTCACATAAGCAAAAATCCTAATGTGACAATGGATTTAACAAAGAAAAAAAGAAGGAAAAGATGGTAAACAGTTTTCTGATCGAGAAATGGTGTCGGCTCAATATTTGAAGCACGAGGAAACCGATGGATTTTGTGTTGGGCCGAACATTGTTTGCATCTGGTAGGTGCTGCAGAAGAAAGATGAAACATCGTGGTCCTGTATATAGGCTTGAACAGTGGATATGCTGGATCTGATGGGCCTCTCACTTAGATGTTGATTGGTGCTGCCATGCTCTAGCTGGCCCCATGTTAAGAAATCATGAGTTTAAGTTCCTAAATTAGTTTTTTGGTTGGACTGCTCTAAGGGCAACAATAGTTTAGTTTAATGTTGGGTACTACAATGCTCCATGTTACCATGCCCTTAACAACTTATGTTTTAGGATTTAAAAGATATACTCCTGTTAAAAGAGAAGTAAAATGACCATAAATATCCCTATTAATTAATGGTCGTTCCCATTTTCAATAAGGCCAGTCTTAGTGCCGATTTCATCTAGGTTTCATTTGAATTTAATACTATGACTAGCGAAACATGCCCGTGCGTTGCAACGGGGTGTATAGATTGCCACAGTCACATATACAATTTACAATGATCATGTCATGTATTATATCGGTTTAGTGGCATTGAGTTGTCACTATTAATATAAACTTTATTAGAACAGTAAAAAAAACTCTGGGCCTAAATATACCATGCTACCATAATTTTTTTGCTCTTCTCTTTAAAATTATGATCTTTTATTAGTCTTAAATCTTACTAAAACAAAACGAAGTCAATCAGTTTGTTTTTTAAAAGTTTTTAGTAGCATCTCATCATGTTTGCTTCTGTGTCCACGTCTGATTTTTATGGGTTTTCTCGCGCATACCTTTCCTCGTTCTCTCTCAAAATTCAGCTCCACATCTAAAGAAAAAATCCAGACCCAGATTCTGGGCTTCCAAATACCAGCGGCGTTGACTTTCTACCAGCAGCAAGCAAGCTCAGGTGAACTGGCGTGTCGACCAAGCACTGTTAGGCCGGAGCAAATCCTTCCAGATCTCGTGCAAGACAGGATATTACCGTGGTGGGAGACACAACAGCCATGTAACGCCCCGAGACCCGAAATACGGCTAAAGTCCACTCTACACGTTGAATGAACCACACCTGATAATTAACTCTCTTACGCTTTGCGTCGCCGCGGCGTAAAGGTTCGAACCGGAGTTAATATCATTTCCGACCCCGGTATTTAAAATTTGGCTGAACTCTCTCTCGAACTCACGATGGGTACTATTCACGAGAGGTTGTAATTCGCGATGCTTCTGTACCACTGCTACAGTAATTGACATTTGGCCCGGCCCATCATCTTGGCCCATTAGGGGGTCTCACAAGCCATTAGTGTTGAGCAGCTCTGCGCTCAGGCAGATTCAAGCTCAGCAAGGTCCATCCACGATATCCAGGCACGACGTGCCCATTTAGTCCTGCGGGGCGCGGTGGTTCAATTCAGTCTCCAAGCTATGCCTTCCGTTCAGAGTAGAGGTATTTTTTTTTTTTGACAACATGAGTAGAGGTATTTGTTGTCCCTGTTTGGCCTTGCTGTCTCATTCTTTTTCTGGAATCTGCCAGCAGGGAGGCCATGCCAGCGCCACACTCACCAGGCCCAGTGGCGGAACTGAAGGGGGGGGCGGCGGGGCCATGGCCTCCCCATCAAAAAGAAAAATGATTAAGTTTTTTTTGAGAAACAAAAATACGGTTAAGTAGTAGTTTACTTGGCCCATGCACAGTCATGATCAATCACTTCCAGCTTTGGCCCATGGACGTACAATCACGATCGTATAGGCTTCCTGCCTTGGCCCATGGCTAGTAACGCAACTCATCGATCGTGTAGACATACGTGTACGTAGAACGGCCAGGACCGCAGCAGATCGAACAGAACTCCGCAACGTTTGGTTTCCTTCCCTGTTCCGCCGCAGGACTATCCCTGGTTCCGCCGCCTCCGCTGCAGGACTCCAAGACGCAGAACCGCAGTAGATCGCCGCTGCTCTAGCCTTTTCCGTGACGCCGTTCACGTGTCCATCCAGCATGATGACTCCCCAAGATATGTGACGCTAGCAGCAGTTTTACAATCTATTTTATTTCATCTTGAATTGACGTAATTTTATTTCATGTTAAATGTTAATTAGGCAAGCGAACTAAAAAACACTTTTTTTCTTATTACAATATGGTGAAGCAGCGCCGCGTCAAATTTAAATAATTAAGGTATCTTGATCACTTTTGCAAACTAGTTATTTTTTGTGTATTTCTATTGCATAATCATGCCTAGGTAATGTATGCGGTCAATAAAAAAATTCCGACCCCCTTTATTTCCTCGCCAGCTCGCCACTGACCAGGCCTTTCCCTTGGCGGACTGTTGTGGGGCGGCTTTTTGCTCCCGTAGCGCCTTCGGGCACAAAGCTGCCGAGGCGCCCGTCTGGACCGGCGTCGGCGTTGCGAGTGGCGGCGGATAGGGATCGTGAGGAGGGGAGGCTCCAAAGCGAGGAGTTGTTTCGCGTGGGAGGAGTAAAGGTCTACGTTTTTTTCCCTGACGTTTTAGATGCGGACTCCATCTCTCTGTAACGAACCCCGCCACGCACCGTATACAGGCAGGCTCCGTGTAGACATAGGGGAAGAGGTGAAAGAAACCATATAGGTGAAAAAAAAAACGGCGAAAATTTTCTCCTTTTAATAGTAGGTATAGATACGTCAACAAATTTAATGACTTGGCAGGTTATGAAAGAGAGAGAGAGAGAGAGAGAGAGTTTCTTAAAGTTTTATCTAGATGAAACCCGTTGGCACAGTTACTAATAGAAAAACTGGTGCGGCAGTGTTAGTAACTGTGCCATGAAAACTCCCCATTGATATAGGAGAGAAGTTAACTTAAACATACATGGGCCACATTGAGTATGTAAGTGCTGGAATGACAAAAATTTCTTTCCTCCTATGTATAAGTTTTGTGAATGAGCTCATAGCTCATGTTCAAATCCCACTCTGGGTTCAGTCTATCCACATTTGAGTGTATTGGCCTATCCAAGTTCTTACACGATACTCTAGTACTTTTGGTATATGTGTGTGAAATGAGTTTTCGATCCAGCTATTTGCTTACGAAGGAAATTCTTAGGAGATTTGCAACTCCTAAAGCACTTCAAGATTTTCTTAGGCGTAGACAAGAAAATAGAAATAGCCAGATGGTCATAATGAACTAAGTTCTAACGGTATAAACTTGATTGTTTCAGTTTCAAATCAAAACTTGAGTTATATTTTAGTTGTCTATCATTTATAGACTTACATAATATTGATGCTGCAAACATCATGCTTGTAGCATCGTTTTCTTTATTAACAATACAAGACATGTGGTGGCGACATTTTTTTTTCTCATTGCAATACGCCGCATTTAACATCAAAACATGAATTATATTCTAGTTAATTTATAAAGGAATGTTGCGAACATCTTGAAATTATTTTTATGAAAAAGCACCAATCCGGCGAGACCGACTCGTGGTTCTTCAGCGGTCAATATGTGGAACGTAGGCCGTTGAGAAATTTATTGGTCTCACTTCTGTACTAGTGATATTTTTTTATTGCAAGAAGACTTGGATAATATACTCTTTTATATATATTTATATCCCTTCCGATCCTTTCAGTTGGATAATAAAATTAATGATGAGCAAATCTGCATGTTATCTTTAAAAATCAAATAGATATCCGAATGCGATTTTAAACTCGAGAATATCCATTTTGAATTCATATCCAATAATCGGATTTGATATAAAATGTGGGCAATATTGATATCCAGACTCGTTTCATGCGAATCGATCAGAATCCATCCCTAGTAGGGCGCCCTCGGCCCGAGCCTACTTCTCATGTCTATTCTCAAATTCTCAGACTCCCAGTGTTGGCACCGACACCGAGCGAGACAACGTGCGCCGTCGGGAGAATGGCTCGATGGCTGGTTCGTGCTCCTCCCTCGGATTTGGCTGGATGTTGCGATTTTCTATTGATTTCCCTGTTGAGATGTTTATTATCTCTTGATTTAACGTCGTCCTTAGATCCTCTTAGATCCAGGCATGTTCCTTGGCAATCTGTATTATCTCTTGAGTTTTCCCCTTGCTTCTTCTCCTCCTCAGATTCAGGTTTCCACGTTCCTGTTACCTTTTTCCTTTAGGCCGAGTGGTAAACTGATGGGAAACACGTATCTTGGTGGGAAACACAGAAGTGCTGGTGGAGGAGGGGGTGGGGGTCGCTGATCTAATCGGGCCTAACTGCATGGGAGGGCGGTGGTGTGTGGGGAGACGAGGCGAGAGCTAGCTTTTATACTGAGAAATATGTTCTCACAGAATACCTCCATGCATGAATAGCTCTATCGGGGGTGAAGCTGGAGCCGTTTAGCAAAACATCTGCACATGTAGATCTCCTTAAAATATGTTCTCACAGAACACCATGTAGATCCACTAGGATGAGGTCAAACCAAGTGAAGCTACTATTTTTTAGTTCCATCCCACCTTAAATCTCTGTGAGAGCACAATTTAAGGGGCTTTACGAGTGGAGTCATTTTGTTTTACCAAGTGTGGCATGAAACAGCTCCTCAAGCGATGGAGAAGCCGTGTCAAATGGGACCTTAGTCTTTTTTTTTTTTGGGGCTAGCATTTTCAGAAGTGCTATGTATATAGTGACGGTGATCGAGATATATAATAAGATCTGGAATCTGGAATGAGAGAGACATACATCTGTGAGTTCTACAATCTTTCTTAAATATGGGTCGTTCTCCTAGCGCTAGTACGTATAAATTAGTTTCATAAAACAACCACTGTTTAATTTTCTTTGTGTGAAAGATTGTTCTAGTTATATTAATTGTAGATGTACAAGTGATTTAACTATTTCTGGCCTATATACCATTATATTCTTCATATACTAAACTATACTCTACTGCAGTATGCAAAACATAAACATCTTCAGGTGGATCCTCCACCCGCCAAGCTCGCAGAAAATGTAGAACTCACAGAGGAGATCATATTAGCAGCATTGAGGCGAGCCCTCGCTCAACATTCAAGTCTGCAAGCAGAAGATGGGTGCTGGCCAGCAGACTATAGTGGCATTATGTTCATTATGCCTCTCCTGGTACACATTTAATTTGAAACTGAGACTGTCATTTGACTTGAATCAGATAGTTTTTACGTTCAAAAAAAAAAAAAGAATCAGATAGTTTATTTTCGATGCTAGGCCTGATAGTTCATTATTGATTGGCATATGCCATACAGAAGTACCATAAATTTGGAGGAAAAAAGATTATGTGTTTATGCTATTGTCTAGCTGCTACTTGCTAGAATAATTGAATGTCAAGTCCAACTCCGTTAATCCTGCCTCGGTCCAAGGTCTCCAAGACCAGCTGACCGAGCCGTCCACCCCCAGGCGTTGCCTGGAGGATCCCAGTGTCAAGGCTCTGGCGAAGGGTGGCTATGAATCTCCTTTTCTGTTTCTCGACCCCTGAATCTGAGATAGGTCTATAAGTAAGGTTTGGAAAGTGCTAGAATGTCAAATTCTAAGCCAAACAACCTGTCTTATGAAGTAAATTCCAATTCAGCCAAATGAAGGGATCCAAACGGGCCCTTAATAGAAATTGGAATTCAGCTTAATCCTTTCTTCTAAGTCATCCTTAACAAGCTGTGAGCTGTGAAGGAACTGTATACCTTAGTTGACCTGCATGCAACACTATGAGAATTCTAAATCATTTCAGGTATTTGCTCTATATACCACTGGATCACTCAATACCGTCCTATCTAAAGAACATCGACGTGAGATATGTCGCTATATTTACAATCATCAGGCACGTTTATAACAGTCTAGCTATTTACTTTCTTATAATATTATTTCGTCTATTCCTAAGGGAAATTAGAAATCTTTTATGTAACACGGTCCATGTAGAATGAAGACGGTGGTTGGGGTAAACTAGTGTTGGGACCGAGCACCATGTTCGGCTCATGCTTGAACTATGTTACCTTAAGACTTTTTGGTGAAGAGCGCACGAATGTTGCATTGACCAAAGGACGTCAGTGGATTTTATCTCATGGAAGTGCAGCTGCAATCCCACAGTGGGGAAAAGATATGGTTCTCGGTATGACATTTAATCAAAAAAATCATATGAAATAAGTGTATGCAAATATGAAATGCCCTTTCAAATAAATTTTAAACTATATGTATATTCCACATTTTTTAGTACTAAACAATCAATTTTTTTAATCTTTGATACTGGTATTAATTATCATAATGCTCTTTTTGTTTTAAATTAGGATGCTAAAAGTACCTTTCATTTTTTTTTGCAAAACAAAATAACTACTTGAATTCGAGCTGAATGTGGTAATTTGACAAGATTTGACCTGGTTACCAAGTCTCCATATCTGCGTTTATCTATAATATAAACATGGTCTGCTATTAATCTATGAAAAAACTTTTTAAATCTAAACTATTGTTACAAATTTTAATATTTCTATGTTTCTTATGGCTCTTCTTTGAAAAAAAAAAAGATCTTACCAAAAACAAGGTGCATGAAATTGCAAATGTAGTTCTAGACTTTTTATGTAACTTACAATTTGTTGACTTGGATCTGAATAATTCAAGGATCTTATCTTCTTAAATGAAGGTGATGGGCTTGTATGATTGGTCTGGAAATAATCAATAATCCCTGAATTATGGCTTGTACCACACTTTCTTCCAATTCATCCAGGTACTTGTTTCTTAGTATCTCAGTGTAATTACTTGTGAACCTTTGATTTAGGTAATATAATGTCCCTCATAATTTTGAAGGCTTTGAGGATAGCCTGCAGAACTTTTGGGGACTTGAGAAAGGGGATGTGGCGGCCTGGGAGGCCAGCACATAGGAGCTAGCTAGGAGTGTGGGTAGAGGACACACTACTACAGAAATGTCATCACCGCCCGGTTCCGGACCCCTCTTCACCGATGGTTTTGGCCCTCGTTGGTAAAAGTCGTTGGTGATAGTCGAGGCCCATTACCGCGGTTTTGAACCGTCGGTGCAAATTTTGATCACCGCCAGTTTGGTACACCATCCGTTGGTGATGTTTGTGTCATCACCGCTGGTCCGGCGTACCATCCGGCGGAGATTCTATTCTCATCAACGCCCGGCTCAATATACCATCCGGCGGTAATGCTGCGTTACCAATGCTGGCCCGGTGTACTATCCGGTGGTAATGGATGAAACATCAACGCCGGTCTCCGGCGGTGATGTGGGAAACATCACCGTCGGGCTGTCGTACCATTACGGCGAAGACATAAACACTAACATCGGTCAGGGGTACCGTCCGCAGTGATGATGATGAAAGCATCAATGCGGTCTGGCGCATCGTACAGCGGTGATGATGGAAACATCAACGCCAGGCCAGCCGCACCATCCGGCGGTGATGTAGGTACCAGCACCAGCAGTCGGGGTTCGATCAGGTTGTAATGAGGGCAGCGCCACCGCTGCGGTTGCATTTGTTCTGGCTGTGATGTCATGTCCATTACCGCCAGTGTTGGCACTATGCATCATTGTTCACAATACAATTATATTAACAATACATAAATTTCATGGCTTACATCGCCATCAACATATATAGAGAGACATCCAAATATACATCACCACGGAGACACAAATATCCATACATAGAAGCACAAGGAGGGGCGTTCAACAGTGATGCTGGTGAAGCATCGCTTGCCATTGGATCTGTCATAGAAGAAGCCGGTCACGCGATGCGGGGAAGCACCTTACGGTAGTCGGAGTCCGAGATGAGGCGGTTCCAGACATTTGCAGCTGAACAAGGAGCGGGCGGGGAGGCGACGGAGGATCTCGACAAGGACATGGTCTGTGAGGGTGGCCACTGCGTTCCTCTTGTTGGGGGCCTCCTCCATTTCGATGAGCCCGCGATTGTTAGTGTCTTGCAGGATGATGAGAGCTTCTTTTGTAATGAGATCACCGAAGAGGAAAATAATCCAACAAAGATCCATTAGTGAAGTGCGAAAACATTACCCTTGCCTTTGGATCTGGCGGCGGCGCACTGGGAGGCCTGCAATGGTTCACACAAAGTGCCGAGAGAGGAACAATGCGCCGGGCGTGTAGAGGTGGCAACGATCGGCCGGCCTTAGGGTTTTAGTCCAGAGACTCCAGACGAAGGGTCTGGATTCAATATACACTAAGAGCATGGCACATATATAACGACAAAAAATGGACACCAGCATACCATATGAAAAGGAAAACGTGTATCACCACCATAACGTCTTGTCGCGCACCCAGAGAAATAAATCAATCCAAAAACAAATTCACAATGTAAGAATGAACCGGCGGTGAAACTTCGGATTACCGCCGGGTCGGAGGACGATGCGGTGCCACAAGTCGTAACCGTGTCACCGCCGGAGCATAAGACGAACCGACGGTGATAACTTGTTTCACCACCAGATCGAACGGCGGCGCATCCATCCATCGATCTTGACACCGTGGTGAAAACTTATTATCTCTGCTAGTTTCTTCGCGTCGGCGCATTGGATGGTCACCGGCGATGCTAAACGGCTAAACGGCTCTACCGCCCGGTTCGGCGATCGATGCGGTGGCGAAGACCGGAAATTGATCACCGCCAGATCGTCATAATCCGGCCGGCGGTGAAAGCATTTATCACCGCTGGTTGTTCGGTCGAGAAGGGGTCCCCGAAAGGTCCTAATGGCGAGAGGGGGGGGGGGGTGAATAGCCTATTCAAAAAATTCTTGCAACAACACTAAGCACCCGGGTTAGACAATAAGATGGCGTAGCAAGTAAGCAATGCTTCAACTAGCTAAGCAAGCCACAAGTCAATTCTATTGTCTCTAATCCACACAAAGAGGTTATGTCGCTAGTTTACTCCTAGGTGAACAAGCAAGTCTAACTAGTTTACCAACTAGGAGCTAACAAGACTAAGTAACCTAACACACTACTCAAACTAAGCACCATAACAAGATATACTACCAAAGTAATGCAAAGGAGTGCTAGAATACAATACCACCGTTGTCGAGTAGAGGTTGTGGCCAATCACCGTGTACAAGAAATCTCCAACGAGCAAGAACAATGACACGATGATTTTTCACCGAGGTTCACGTGCTTTTTGCCGGCACGCTAAGTCCCGTTGTGGCGACACACTCACTTGGCGTATGCTAAGCAATGGCGGTGCCAAATCCCCTATGGGAGCTCAAGCAAACGATCACAAGAGAGGGTCCAACAAGCCACGAGCAATCCACTCTTTGCTCCTTTCGCGAATCTCCCCGGGGTAAGGAATGACCCCTCACAATCACCACCCGGTGTGGCCTCAAACAAGCTCCACTTGAGCTCAACACCGCCTCTTGCTCCAAGCCGCTAGGGAACCGAGGCAAATTCCCAAGAAGAACAAGAATCCCGGCTTCTCCAAGGATGAAGTGCTCTAGATGTAACCAAGCAATGCAATGCACTTCTATCACTCTCAATCTCACCACGAATTCGAGTTATGGATGGAGAGATGAGTGGAGAGGAGTATCAAATGCTCACTAGCAAGTTGGAAGCTTCAAATGTGCAAGGGAGAGCCCGAGGAACCAGCCAACCAAGTATATATATGGCTCCTCTCGAAATGGAGCCGTTGCTCCAAAAAATTTGCTCTCTGCGGGTGACGGACGCACCGACCGGAACCACCAGCGGTCCGGCCATGCGAGTCCGGTCACCGCTTCCGTCACTACCCGCAAAGGTCGGGCCCACGGTGGCACCCTTCCTTCCGTGCGTCCGATCGTCGGATCCGGTCGACACCGGAAGCATCGGTCCAGGGTCCGGCCACCGCGTCCGGCAAAAACCGCTGCGGGGGCTCTGCGCGAGCGCATAGGCGGGGACGCTCCGGTGAGAGTGCGTCGGTCGCACCGGCCAATACCGTCGCCCCCCCGGATAGTTGCTTCTCCATCTTCTTCTTTGCTTTTTGCTTCAAACTTGTTTCGCCTCTTGCCATGGGTTGCCAACACGTCGAAGATGACCACGTTATCACCAATGTTAGCACGTCGAGATGTTAGGCAAGATCGAAGTTAGTGCTCTCATGTCCTAAATGCAATATGCAAGTCAATTGGACCTAGAAGCACTTCATGCAAGGATTGTCGCGGCATCCCCTCTTGATAGTCGGCTATCTATCCTATAATGTGATCACACGCTCTATCGTATCTTGATCACCGAAAGGAAAACCCCTATCAAGTATACCTTTGCCTTGATCTCCCTGGTTCCTCTCAAGCCGATCACCGAGCTTGACGATCCATCAAGTCCACCGACATTGTCCATGTTCATGATCATCATGCTCCTTGTCATCCACCTAATCCTTTCTTAAGTCACACACTTAGAGCAAAGGATTAGTCCACAAGTGTGTCATCAATTTCCAAAACCAAACATGAGATTTCAGTCCCTCAAGTGCCGACGGTATTACTTACCACCGTCGGTTGTCACATAACCGTTGGTGAAAGCCCCCCAGTGATTAAACTTTCTGTAGTAGTGACAGGATACTCCTTTCTAATTTCATTCCATCTCTTTATTAATTATTAAACTACCTTCTTATGCAAATGTCATAACTAGTTTAAATTTGCTCAAGCAACTTACTGAAGTTGTTCTGGAGGTGTTACAGTTGTGGAATAACAATTACAGGGAGAAAGAACTGCCATGAACTACTCAGCGCAGGCATAAAGGTTTACATGACTACGTGGATAGTGCGATTTTGCAAAGCTCACAATACTCATATATCTTGTTTTTTCAGTTTTCCATATTTGTGGCCACCTCCGGTTGCCTCATCTACGGATCAACCCACTGATATTTACAACAAAAAAAGTACTAATCAAAGATATACTCTGAAGACTGTGTAGATGTCCAAGACATTACTTATTTATAACTAGAGCAAGTATAACTACATGCTAATAAGGCGATCTCCATACGATTCAGAAAAAAATAGCGAAAGGGCATCTAGCTGAGTTGGTTAGATGGATTTAGTTCGACTCCCGTAGAAACGAATTTTCAGGCTAAAGTTAAAAAAGATCATTAGATGCGTCCCACGTCAAAGCACGGGTCTAAGGCGACCACGATAATCTCCTCGTCGTGTCCCACGCCAAAGCACATATCGTCTAATTAAGGCCCGACTTTGGTCATCGTCATTCTCACATGGCCTACGGTGCTTTGCTATATATGGGTGGGTCCGAGGTTCAAGGGTTTTCTTGACCTGCGTCATTTCTTAATGCAATGCTCAAGGTTGTCTTACCCCAGCAGGCCAAGCTTTTAATATTGAGAAAAAATAGTTCCCCAAAACTAGTTTTAAAGCCATAAATGAAGAGGCCTTGGGGACGAATCTAATGGAATGATTGTACCATTGTAAATAGCACCTCCTTATCTGACACTGAACCTTTTACATTTCTTATTGGTTCAGGACGATTTTGGGTATTTTGTCGTATGGTGTATCTGCCTATGGCTTATCTCTTCGGTAAAAAGTTCGTCGGAACAATTACTCCAACTATATTGGAATTAAGGGATGAGCTCTATTGTGTACCATACAGTGACGTTGATTGGAAAAAGCTCGTGATACTTGTGCCAAGGTTCGTATTTATTAAGATTTGGTTACATGCCCATACAATTGTTATTACTTTTTTCCGAGAAAAATGTATATATAAATTGTCTTACTTTAAATAAGTGAAAGCGACCTATGTATTTCAATTGGTGTAGTATAACAAATCAATTCCATAAGTCTGAAGTTTCTCAAAATAATCTTAAAAATAGGCGAGGTATGCTAAATTAAATGGCATGTGCAAATAATAACTTTTCTATTGAACTTCTCGAAAAGTCTTATATTGACACATGCTTGTTTAGTACAAGAGGATAGTGTTGCTACGAGGAGAAACTTTTTCCTCGCTTGTATAGCGTTCTACATGTAAGTAAGCTCACTTTTACAAATGAGAGTAGCATTATATTGGATTTAAATATGTTAAATCCTTGCATAGAGAATGAGCACATTTTTTCCCATAGCACCTTCAGTGATGACATATAGTGCTTGAAACGGAAGCTAGTACTTATATGCATTCCGTATTTTCTTGGGATATGTCGCATAAAAAGTGCATGGGCCTAGAATCCGGATAATAAAGGCCCACTGGGCCCCGCCCGCCTGCCCCCGCCCCCAGATCACGAATGCCGTGCCGCCGCCCGCATCGCGAATGTCCCGCCGCCCCGCATCGTGATGCCCCCGCACACACACACACACACACACACACACCCGGCCCCCGCCCCGCGTCGCGATGCCCGCATGCAACCATGGGGAGCTCCCCGGTCTCCGCCGCGCAGGTGGAGGTGCCCCCGCCCCGACCATGGGGAGCTTGAGCCGACCCGGCCCAGCCATGCGGGAGCTCGAGCTCGGCTCGATCATGGGGGCGTGCATGTGGCGGGGTGGTGGGAGAAGAAGAAGAAAAGGACCTGATCTACTTTTTGAAAGCGGCCGAAACCAACAGATAAAACATATACATCGCGAAGGTAGTTGAAACACTTAAAACATCATTTTGAAACACTAGAAAACATCCCACGATCTACTTTTGAAACATTTGGAAACAAACAAATTGAAACATACGACTAAAACTAATTGAAACACTTGAAACATCCCTTCTAAAACATCGATGAAACATATCACTAAAACACTAGAAAACACCCATGATCTACTTTTGAAACATCTAGAAACAAACATTTGAAACGACCGAAACTAATTGAAACACTTGAAGCATCTCTTCTGAAACATCGATGAGACATATCTCTAAAACATGTACAACACTCGATCTACTTTTACAACATACATATGGTTCGGTTGAAACATACCTCTGAAACAATTGAAAACAATCAAAACAAACAAATGAAACATGGGGATTGAAACAACTGAAACAAATGAAACATTGGGGGGGATCGAAACATGGACGGACGCGACAGAGAGAGAAGCAGGAGGGCACGGACGCCGCACGCCGGTTTCAGGGCTCCCGTCGATGGAGAGGACGCTGCGCCGCACCTCACAGAGCAACAACAGGAGCAGCGGTAGAAGCAACAGCAGGCACGGATGTCGCCCGCGCCTCGTGGAGCAGCGGCAGTTGCAGCAGCAGGCCGCGCGGGCAAGTGGAGCAGCAGCAGGGCGCGCTGGCAACAACAGCAGCAGCAGGGCGGAGCAGCGGGCAATTTACCACCTTTCGCTAGGAAGTTGAGGCCAAATTTTGGTGGGGAATCTTTCCAAAGAAGAGAAAGAGAGAGCAGACTGTTGAGATTCTGCCGCACCGCTCTGTGTGGACGAGGGAAGGAGACGGTGTGTTGTGGATTGAGACATCTCTGTGCGTGTGGGGCTAGATTAGATATGTTTGCCTCCTCCACTGGCCAATAGGTGGAACCCACCGTGGGACGCGGTAGAAGCGCCTGGACGCACCGGTCTGGGCAAAACATCCAGTAACACACGAGGCCAGCCACGTTACCGCATCCGGATGGGCTTGGAGGACACGCGGCCTCGCTCGCACCGTCCGGAATTGTTACGGCGTCCGGACGCCCGTAGCAAACGATTACCGAAAAAATAGAACCTCCATAATAAATGCAGTCCATCTTACTCTTTGGGAATTAAAAAAAGAAAAAAATACAATAAAGGGGAGTACAAAACGATGATGGGCTTATTTGATGGCGATGTATCGTGGTGCCAACCTTCCGCCGAACTACGCAAAAACTTAATCTGGGCTATAGGATGTTGATCCAATGGTTAGGTAATTTTACAATTAACCCTCCGCTCTAATCACACTTTTTGGTGCAAATCTCCCTCCCACCTCCCTAGTGGTTATCACCTCGTCTTGTCTTGGATCTACATCCCGTGGCTCCAGTTAAAAGTTTGCATGGTTGTACGGAGGGTTGGTTTGCTTGTAGATATGTTTCCTTATTTGATATGCTTAAGTCTCTCTCTCTCTGTAAGAAACCTGAATATAAATTGCATTCTGTACTACTTTTAGCAGCAGCAATGAAGGTTGCACAAAGTTTAAATGTTGGACTCATTCTACTTATGTTATGATTTTTCCTTTTCTTTTGCATACAGGTGGACCTTAGATATCCACGGACAGTGGCACAAAATCTTGTATGGACCTGCCTTAATAAGGTTATAGAGCCAATGCTGAATTGTTGGCCAGTAAATAAGTTAAGAGATATAGCATTGAAAAACATCATGGAACATATCCACTACGAAGATGAAACTAGTAAATACATCTGTGCATGTCCGATAAACAAGGTAATACCCATAAATGCTTGATACTGATTTTAATGCTTATTTGTAACAAAAGAAAGGAGGTCTAACTCCAGTTTCTACTATGTGAGCAAAGTTATAGCTCTCTTAACTAACGCTGGAAAAGGAAAAGCCCTTCTGTTGTGGACACAAGCATATCTAAATTGAACAAATTTAATTAATAGTATGATATCGAGATACTCTTTAAGGATATCTGCATCACTTGACACCAGTTCATCTATTTAAATTTTGTCCTACAAACTTGTATAATGGTGCAATGCTTCTTCAAATTCAGTAGAAGTATATAAAAATAGATTGGCAAAGAATAAATGTAATTTTATTATCTTTGTATAGCAATTTGCCAAATCCTTAAGTGGACTTGTATCACTATTTAAACGTCCAAATGTATGGATTCATGAAAATGATTTGTTATATCCTAAATTTACATGACTTATCTCTCCTTACATATAGCTAAAATTATTTGGAATGGAATGTTATACTAATATATAGCTACTTGTCATCTTTTTTGCTACTAGGCACTAGATATGATTTGTTGTTGGGCAGAAAATCCAAATTCAGATTCATTCAAAAAACATCTTCCAAGGATATATGATATGTTATGGCTTGCCGAGGATGGAATGAAGGCACAGGTACTATCCTGCTTGCTTTGTGTAGTAATTTTGCTACTCTTAGTTTTTCATTGTTGACAATGGCTTATAACTTGAAAAGCTTTGATGGCAAATATATCGCCTAAATGATTTGTTTATTGTAATTTTACCACTCTATTTTATGTAGTAATTTTACCACTCTTCATTTTTCATTGTTGACAATGCTTATAACTGCTACTGAAAAGTTTTGATGGCATATTGCACATTCTAAATGATTCTTTTATTGTAATTTTACCACTCCATTTTCATCGTTGGCAATGGCTTATAACTATTACTAAAAATATTTTGTGCAAATTTTGTAGATTTTAAATGATTCGTTTATTGTGAACTAATAAAACAATAGCATGTCTATATATAATTTTTGACAAGTTCAAACAAATTTATTTAATGTTTTAAAACATCTTTTTGCCAATGATCAAATTATCTAAATTTTCATAATATTTGCACTATTTAGCAAATGGCTGAAATTTTACATACTTTCTTCAATGCTCACAAGAAACATTTGTATCAGTTTATTTTGTACAGAAAAATTGACCACAAATTCTTTAGTTAAGCATCAAAATATACAAGAGACAATCACTATCTTCTAATGTTCTTACATCATTTGCTCATTCCTACACAAGAATTGTAAAGACCAACCCTCGTGCGCTCTTATTTACATTAATGTAATTCCGTCACATAAGAATTACTTGGATTACTTATATGCCCATATCCTTTGTGATTTTTCATGATGAAGAGTTAGAGATCTAACTAGAAAAACATTTTTCATTGTAAGTTTTTGAACAAATGGTTTTATTGAATTGTTTGGTAGAAATTGGTTATTGTTTATCCACTATGTTGTTTTTGGAAAAACAATGCAAAATTATTGCAGAAAATGTAAAGTCACGATTTTTTTGAGCAAAACCAGTTATCCCTGTACTAGAATTCTCACCTAAACAAACAAGATGTTTTGGTAGTTAGTTGACAACACTACTACAAGATTTATTTTCCGTGGCGGTTTTTACATTAATCGTGGCGGTTTTTGTGACCGCCACGAATGGAAGGTCACGGTTAACCATGGCGGTTTTATGACCACCACGATTAATCGATTAACCGTGGCGATTTTTTTAAAGATAACCGCCACGGTTAATAAAATACAAAAAAAAAAAAAGAGAAAAGCCCATCCAAAACCCTAACGGGCCAAGATCTAGGCACGGCGGCGTGCACCGCCGCCACATCGCCGCCGGATCTTGCCTCCTTTCGTCGCCTTCTCGTCCGCCTCCTTGCCGATCTCGGGCACGGTGGCTAGCCTCCTCGCTAGATCCCGCCACGGGGAGAGGGGAGGGGAGCTTCGCCGCCGGCAGGGCTGGCTTTTTCGCCGCGCCGCTGCGCACCACGCCTGCGCCGCACACGCACGCCATGCCGCCCGCTTCCATGCGCGCGCCTCGCCCGCCGCACGCGCCACGCCACGCGCCTCCACGCCGGGGAAGAGAGGGAGGCCAGCAAGGAGAGAGAGAGGAGGGTGGCCGGGGAAGAGAGGGAGGCTAGGGAGGAGAGGGAGACCTAGGAAGGGGAGGGGGCGCCGGTACTTTAAGTCGGGGGAAAGTGAGGGAGGCCAAGGAGGGAAGAGAGGGCTGCTGCCGAGTGAGGGAACGAGAGGGAGTGAGTTAGGGTTGTGGAGTGGTTGTGGTATATATAGTCGAGCCCATTATTGGGCCTAGATGGGCTGTTTTGGGCCTAATATTTACTTGTGGCGGTTGGAGTAAGAATGCCTGCCTCGGTAAATGATTAACCGTGGATGTTTTTTATATATTAACTGTGGTGATTATCTTAAAAAACCGTCATGGTAAATAGTTTAACCGCGGCGGTTTTTTAACCACCTTAGTTAATCAAACAAAAACCACCATGATTAACCGAGGCATTAACCATGGTGGTTTGCATCGCCACGGTTAAGATTTGCCAAACGCCATGCAAAATCTTTTGTGTAGTAGTGCAACCAATTTAAATTGGTTCTACCTAAAGCGAGCTACCCAATCAATCCATTGTGTTTTCATTGGGCACCAAGTGTCCTCTTCCATAGTGTAGGAGACAAGCACATCAACAATTAGTATCCTGGCCCATTTCCATTGAAGCCACTATTTTCATTCAAGAACGAACTGCAACCAAGCTATACCATTTTTCTCTCATATCTAGTCACCCAACTATATAACTGCATTTGAACCATGCATGAATGAGTATATAAAATTATTCAATTATTAGGATCAATCCAATGTGTAAATTAAATCAAAGTCCTTTATGGACAAAAAGTCTCTATTTGCCCTCATTAATCTCACTACCAACCTAACGACAAAAACAAAATCCATGTAAGTTGATTGTTAAGTTGATTGTTATTCATTAGTCTACTTTTTAGTCCCTTGTTTTGACCTCAATACTAGTATGTCAAAGACCGTAAACAAAATCTTTCAAAATATGAAAACTAGTTTTCAACATGCCAAATGCTCCAAATTATAGCGTTCTTAACATCCACACATATCCTTCCACTTTTCCCTAGTTGTAGCAACATTCCAGTCAAACAATTAAAAATTCATAAGGTTCATCATACAATGATAGTACATACAACAAAAATTTTGAACATCACCATTCTTGATAGCACATAACCCAGCGCTTGTCATACCCAATTTTAAAAACAAAATTGGATACATAAAACCTTAAGTGTGCCCAGGATCAGAAACACACATAAAATGACAAATTGATGGAATGTATCATCACAATGCTTATTACATACAAAATCTTATAAAAGAAATGAAACTAATCAACTCTCAAACGGAAGCTCCAAGCGTGAGTACGTCGACCGATTGACCACAAGTCTAATACTCCTAGCGATAGTCCTCTTCCATCCTTGATCCATTTACTCCATCCGGGATTTTTCCAAATATTGAATGTAAAAGCAAAAGCGTAAGTACATGTCGTACTTAACAAATATAGCAAGGTAGTAACATACTGAAAACTAGACCATGATCATTATAACATAAATAATATATAAGCATAAAGGATAAACATAAGTGAACATTTTTAACAATATAAGGATCATCATCTTTAATATAAGTGTTCCATGGCCACTCGTGTCCGTGATCACGGCTAGTATACCAGTTTGTTAAACTCTGCGCAGAGGTGTACACTTTCACTGTGAGTCGTGATTCCTAAATGCATGGGTTAATTACGCCCAATACACCGAAACCACTATGAAACCCCCCAAAGGTTCGTCTAATAAGTTGGGCGCTAAGTCATCAAATATAGAACCCACCCTTGCTATATGGCACATAACCGCAACCTATACACATATATATGGACAGGGGGCATACTATTTCCAATTCGGCACTTCCTCCAACATGCTAGAAAAAATGATCTTTAAGGGACTAAATTCAGAGCCATATAACCCTCACGGTTGTACTTTGTAAGTCCAGATAAATAAATTACGAGATAAGATCTTATGTGGTTAAAAAGTCACCATTTTATCATTTATTGCACAAACATTAATTAATTCACAAGATCATGGTTATAATAAGCTAGCATTTCCCAAGATATACTTGCTTTGATTATCAAAGTCCTAGCGACACTTTAGCGATCTTTAAAATACTACTCCCGATCACCGAAGTAATGCTCACCGCCTTTACTCAATAAATAAGGCAACAAATGCATAAATTGGATACAATCATGCAAAGCAAACAAACCTTTGATTAGAACAATAAACCAACAAAATAAAATAGTATAAAAGGTTCATAAAAATAGTCTACGTCTTGCTACGATCACATAGACGTAAAGTCATGAAAATCGAAGCTATAACGGCGATTATCACTAGTAACCAAATGATTTTGGGTGACGGCCAATTTAATTTTGTGTGGCGAGGCGTCCATGCCCGTCTCCCCCCGAAAAATCACGCCAAAATCGGTCAATAACCGTGATTAATCAAAAATAATAATAAAAACCGTAGGCCACCGAGCCCGCCCGGCCGATAGCCCACCGGGCCCGCCGCCGGGGATGCCAAATCCCGGTAGGCCGGATCCGCCGCCGAATGCCAAATCCACCGCGGTAGGCCAGATCCGCCGCCGCCGGTAGGTCGGATCCCGCCAAGCCCAATGCCAAATCCACCGCCCCTAGGCGGATCCGCCCGGAGGCGCCACGGTGAGGGCCGGATCCGCCGCGGGATCCACCGCGAGGTCGCGCCACCGCGGAGAAGCCCACCATCACCGGATCCACCGCGAGGTCGCGCGCGGCGGCATGGATCCCGTCGCCGGGCCGCCGCTCGCCGCCGCCCGGCTCCATCCACCGCGAGGAGCGCCGCACGCCGGGCCGCCGGAGGAGGAGCTCCAGCCCGCACGCCGGGCCCCGGAGGACGAGCTCGTGGACGCTCGGCATGCCGAGAAGGCGAGCACGGCGCCGCGGCCGGCGGTGAAGGAGGCCTGAGCGCTGCGTGCAGAGGAGAAGAGGGGCGGCGTGTGGGGATCGAGGAGGGAGAGCGGTGCCTCGGAGAAGGAGGCGGTGTGGAGAAAATGAGAAGTGCGGGAGGGGAAACCCTAGAAGCCAATATATGGCCCGATAAGGAGACCGGCCGGGCTTAGTTGTGGGCCTCGCTTTTAGGTGACGGACTTTTTAACGAGACCGCCACGCAAAATGGGTGCATTTTACGTGGCGGGCATGTTATAAACGTCCGCCACGCAGAATGATTTTCGTGGCGGGCAAAATTGCCCGTCACGTAAAATAAAAAATACCCGCCACGGTTAATGGGCCATTAACCATGGCGGGGAAACTCAACGCCCATCATGGAAAAGATTTTTCAGAGTCACGCAAAATCATTTTGTTACTAGTGTATGAATTTATTAAGATTTCCTATACAAGATTAATAAATAAATTCCAACTACAAAAATTAAATGATTTCAAATTTACTGAACAGTGATACTAACGCGTAGAGAGAATTGAATAACGAACCCAACGCAAGTTGAACGGATCGAATCGGAGTTAAAATGAAGAAGTTATAAGCATTTGAAGTCAATGGCAATTCTGTAATTAGACCAAACTTATTTCTAAGTTAAAATAAATCAAAATCGGAGTTTTCTCATGGGCCAGGGACCTATCCGAAATTAAAAAGAAATGCTAAGGACTCTTGATGAATTTTGACAACCGAAGGGGTATCTAACTATTTGATCCGTTAGATTAGTCTTGGATGGTCGGGGATCAAATGGGAGGGTGAGAGAGAAGATTCCAGCGCGGCCAGAACAATGGCCGGGCAGCGGCGCTGCCGTGGCCGACGGTGGCGGCCTCGCCGGCGCGCACACGCTAGGCGCTACAAGCCACCATTCGGAGAACCGAAGGCACCGGATGACGAGGATGCGAGCGCGATCTCGTCCATGACTAATTCGGGGCCAGCGCGCGCGACTTCGCGCGACGGCGGCCATGGCCGGCGGCGAGCGAGCTCGCCGGCACGCACAAGTGGGCTCTAGCGGCCATGATTCGAAAATTAATGGCCGGTTACGATCTAGGAGGACAAAAGGTGCTCAAAATTGAAGACGGAGATGGCTCGGTGGTGTGGAACGCGCAGGTGGCGACGGGCGCACAACGGCGAAATTGAAGAGGCGCCTCGAGATGGGCTCGGTGGTGCCCCACGCCGCTATCTAGGAACCCTGGGCCAATGAGGAGCGGAGAGAGAAAATTTTTCACATCGCTAGCGGTGGCGAATCGGCACCGCCCAAGGAAACAACACTCACGACAAGTTCCCACCATGAGCCGAATTGCCGGGCTTTTTATTTTTTTATTGTTTCCTCCCTCCACGCCTGCTAGCGATTTGCACTCCTCATTGAGGCCGCCTTTAGCACTGGGGAATGGCTTGGCGGGTGCGGAAGCTATCTACGAAGCCGAGGGAAGCAACGGTAGGAATCGTGGTGCTCTGTGGAGGGGTGCGGTCCTTTGAGATGCATTGGACGCGGGGAAGCGTGCGGACAGGGCTTGGTCCACAGCATCCTAGCGATGATGGATCGAGGATCCCAGGTCGCGCGGTGGTGCTGTCTGGAAATAGGAGAAGACGGCTGACATGTGGGCCCGGGTTGACAGCAGCTGTGGCACAACTTGCAGACGGGGCCCAGCGAGCAGAGAGAAGAGAAGGAAACGGCATTGCTGCTTGCGGTGCTTGCGGCTCGGGCCGGCTTGGTCGCGTTGGGCCAGGAAGAGGGAAAGGAGGAGGAGCAGCGAGCGGCTGGGCTAGGCTTGGTGCGGTGCTGCTGGGCCTGTGCCCCTTCGTCCGGCCCAAAAGAGAAGGAGTAGCGGGCCAGCGGGAAGGCAGGCCGGCCTGGGCCTTCGGGCCAGAATGAGAAAACCGGTCGGGCCAATAGCAGAGAAGAGAGGGAGCGGGACTGGGAATAAGGAGAGGAGGGAGCAGGCCAAACGGGCCAGCAGTCTGGGAAGGAAGGAGGGGTGATGAAAACATTTTTCTTTTTTATTTTGCAAACCTTTTTGAAACTAAGCTTTTCAAATGAATTTGAATTCCAAATCACATTTCATAAAAACCAGACATTACATAAAAAAATGCTCCAGCATGAATGCTCAAACATGTGTCGGCCTTATATTTAATTTTAATTTCATAAAATTTATTATTTCTCCTATATTGACAAGGCATAATATGCATAAATAATCCATTTTAAACTATTTTCAAAAATTGAAAATTTTCGGGTGTTACAGCGCTTCACCCCAAAACTCATGTTTCAACTAATCCATGGGATGCATGAAAAAAAAGTTTTGACTTTTTTCACAAAATCCAGATTTCTCAATATACTTTGTGTATGCTTAACTCACTATGGTTATTTCCAGTCATAGTTATTTGAACTAAAGAGTGTGTACTACGGCATTTAAGAAGCATTGCACAAACTCATTCTATGATAGGTTTATGATGGTTGTCCAACATGGGAGACTTCTTTCATTATCCAAGCCTCTTTGCTCCACAGGTCTTGTTTATGAGATGGGTTCAACGCCAAGTAAAGCTCATGAATTTATTAAAAGTTCACAGGTTCAAGTTCCCCACCATTTGTTCATATTATATAAAATAATGTTTGTTAAGCAAAATTTTCATTTGCATTATTATATGTAGATTCTTGAAAACCATCCTGACTACAAAACTTACTACCGTCATAAATCAAAAGGTTCATGGACACTTTCAACAAATAGATAATGGGTGGTCAGTATCTGATTTGTCTTCTTGAAGCATTGAAGGTTAGGAAAAATATTTTTTATATTTCTCGTCCCACTTAAAAACTAGATTTTGTTCTTCCTAGTAAAATTATAAGTGATGTGCTATGATATAATGGCATATATATTACTATTTTGGCAATTGTCCATTAGAAAATAGTTATGTTACAATCTGCATAGTGTTGCGTTGTAGACTTGCACAAGAAATGACAGAGGGATAAATAAAACATGTCCAGTAGATAAGTACTTACATGCATAACAAAAACACTATTGCTCTTGATTTATCTTCTCTATAATGCATATACTATATTATTTTTTCCAAACAAATTTACAAGTGTAGGAAAATATGATTATATCATAAATCATGATTAAATGGAACCCTTCTAGGTGCCCATATGTGGATATTTATGATACCTGATTTTTTAGAAATTCCTCATTGAAACTTTCTTCCATTAACACTCAACTACATTTCTTTAGGCATTGTTGTTGTTATCAAAGATCTCGCCATGTTGTGGGGAACCCATAAAAGGACAAAGTTTGTATGATGCAGTGGATTGCTTACTTTCTTATGTGGTATGACTATTTTTAGATCATTTGTCATGTTCTTATAGTTTTATGAACTTCTACAAGATGAAAAATCTATCTCAATACTAGCTTGCATGTTTGCAACCACCTTTCACATCATGAACATATTCATATGGTTTTAAACAATTCGATCAAAATTCTTCCATTTTTAAATTGAGGTGCTTTGAAATTCAAATGCTAGCTCATTTTTCCATCTTTGTCAACCTGCATGTGTAGAGGTATAGGTTACCCTTAGGCCCAAATCAGTTAGCAGTTTTGTTTTGTCACATGATTTGTATGAGTTTCAACTACTAACAAGGGAAGTCTTGCCAACCACCCTATAATGAGAAGGGCCATGACTTATAGATACACATCCAATCAAACCAAATGAAATCTATGTCTTTGGAGATAATATTTTTTAACAATTTTATAGCAGTTTTTTTTTTCACTTATTTTTATCTATGGTTATTGATTTTATTTCTATTGTTGAAGAACAATGATGGCACCATCTCAACATATGAGTGCAAGAGAAACCACACCTTTATTGGAGGTGAGAAGTTTAAGCTGCAGTATCTTTTTGTTAACTATAGTAACTTCCATGATAAACGATTCCAATGAGGAGAAAAATTTAGCTAGATTATTTTTTTATCATACACACTGAATGTTATTATTTTGTTGGCAATAGGTTCTCAACCCTTCGGAGAGCTTTATAAATATTGTTGTTGATTATCCGTAAGAAATATATTTTTCTTAAATGCATAAATACAATTGTTTCATGTTTTTCATATAAATGTGGAGCTGATTTGCTTTCTTGAACCAACTTACAGATGTTTTCAATGCACATCATCAGTGCTACAAGCTCTGATTATGTTCAGAGACCTGGATCATGGGTACCGAAAAGAAGAGATAGGAAATTGCATCGAAAGCGCATCCAAGTTTATTGAGAAAGAACAACGGAAAGATGGCTCCTGGTGTCTAGAATTTTACTGCCTTTTATATGCAAATAATTCTTATTTTTATATGGAATCAATAACTATATTACTTATGATATAATAATAGGTTTGGCACTTGGGGCATATGTTTCACATATGGGTCATTCTTTCTGCGATAAAAGGGTTAGCTGTTTCTGGAAGAACTTACGAAAATAGTGATACCATCAGGAAAGCATGTAACTTTTTGTTGTCAAAGCAACTACATACAGGTGGATGGGGAGAAACTTATCTTTCTTGTGAAACTGAGGTAAGTGTTACGTCTCATTATATGACTTAGAGCATGATTTTCTCAGTTCATGTTATATTTCTATATTTGGTAACTTAATATACAGGTACACATGATATTAATTAACTCATGACAATGCTAAAATCTAGTTTTTATTAGATTCAGTTGTATGTTTTTCATGAATCCTTCTTTACAACAACTAGTATCCTGTTTAATTAGTACATCTATGAAGATAGTAAATTTCACACGCTCGTGCCAATTTAATTTAGCAGTAGTATCCTCTCATTACATGATATTATCAAGTTATTTCGAATAACATTTAGTTGTTTATGGTCATGTCCGTGTTAATTTTTTGTTCGATGAGCCACTTTTTAAAAAACTTAATGGTTTCTATTCACAAAGTTTTTATATGTGATGCGAGCCTGCATATCCGTAGCTCCTCTTTTGTACTTTTTATCCTTTCTTTGTGTAAAAGAGTTAACGTAAAGGTGTTAGGATGAGATTACAAAAGCCTATTAAGTTGGTACAACCTATCTAGATAATATGACACTAAACCTAGTACCAGAACACTTGGGACAAACTACAGTAGGGGTTTCCCCTGCTATTCTCGCTCAAAATAAAAACACTTGGGACAAACAAGCCGAAGCCAAAATAGTAATGGGTTAGGGTTTTACAAGATTATTGATTTCTTGATGGTAAAACAATCAATGTTCAGTTCATTCTTTACTTATTTTTGTGGAGTTTTTCTAAAAATCCTATATTCGGTTTTGTATAACATATAATTGTGTTATAGATACAACATGATAATAGTTGGAATAAATCAGGGGCACATAGCGTCCATCCAATCTTTTATATATATAAATAATCCTAGTAACAAACTCTGATGTTTCATGAAAATTTAGGAAATTACATGATTTATGCTGATTTTTTTTTTTGAACCACGTTTAGTTGTCAGACCACATGTCTGAGTGATAGTATTTCATGTAGACAAGCAGTGATGTACTCAAAGTACCTATGGTTAGTATATATGCTAAAATTGCAAACAGCCTACTCTTACTTCTTCATATACAATTAAATGTTAATCTATTGTTTGGTACTTAAAATCTGGAAATTAAATAATCTGTTCTTCGATTGTCTTTGGTTTCCATGTAAAATGTTCAGTTATAAAATTAAAGTTGTACAACCTACCAACTTTAAAATTAATATAAATTAGATGAGTCATTAATTGCATCATAACTAACTGTTAAGCAATAATTCAATGTTATGGGATACATTATACCTCGCCATTCTTCTCTTTTCTACTAAACATAGTGATACTCTAAGTACCAATGAATTTTATCATGGTTTAGACTTAAATATTTTGCAGGAATATGTGGATGCTAGTAGACCTCATGCAGTGAACACTGCTTGGGCAATGCTAGCCTTAGTTTATGCTGGGCAGGTATATATTTTGCAACCGATTAGAATTGTCACAGTTACATTATTTAAGAAATTATTATGGTATATGTTAATTGTTTCATATTTCGACCATGGTATGTAGGTGGAACGTGATCCAACACCATTATATAAAGCTACAAAAGTGTTGATCAATATGCAACTAGAATCTGGTGACTTTCCCCAACAAGTAAGTTTTTTTTTTTTTCTTATATAAGAGTTAGAACAAAATTTTGATTGACGATTATCAGGTTGTTCCTTTTTCTTTCAGCAAAAAAATTATCAATATTGGTTTTTCAAGGTCTCCAAGGGATCGAAACTAGATTATTACCTTTCATGACAAATCTTATTACTGTGACTTTAGGATAGTTTAAACTGGATAGGAAAAGACATATATACACCTCCCTATGAGGAACATAAATCACATTGATGCAACAAAGTTCAACTTTTTCCAACTAATGGATATCGTAAATGATGGCTAACAACAATCATTTATGGATGAATTTTGAATCACAAAAATCTTCGTGTTGTTGCTGCAGAGAGAGTATACAACATTTTCATACACCCATCGTAGACAGTTCCAGACAAGAAAACTAGGTGTTGCTTAGCCATGTGACTTCAGAGGTTTAGCCGGCCAATTTCTTCATGAAGGCCTAGACACAAGCATAGAGGTTATTTGCTCGCCAAACATAGTGTTATTGATTCACCAAGAGTTTGAGGGTGGTGTTAGATGTGTATATTTGTATGTATTACGTAGTGCATAGGTTGTTTTGTGCTCTTTGTACATCTCCATATTTTTCCATTTGAGGCATGGCAATAGATATGGGCTGCATTTCAGACCAACAAAAACTATGGGGAAATTATAAATATGGTCAGCCTTATAATTTCACTGATATATTCTATAGCATCAAATTTAAAAAGCACAATAATGCAATAACAGTTAAAGTATGTTGGTAGAGTAGGATTGTTTGTAGAACAATATATAGCATGTTGTTTGTATTTTAGGTTGTGCCTCGGCCACACACCATAGGCCTTATTGCGTTGGGGCTAGATAGTTCTTGTTTTTTCGCCTGAAATAAATTGAATCTTTCAGCAGTCTAGTTAAATTGAATATGTGGTCCTAGCAAACCTCAACTGCGCAATATACATTAGTTAAACTGATAGTTCGACCCCACTCAAGGTCATGTTTCACTTATTAGCTCTAACTCCAAGAAATCTTAGATCTAGACATAAAGATAACCTGAGAATGTTTAGAAAAAAAATCTGTTTATTGTCTAAACTAAATATAAATATTTAATCCACATTAAATTTAGTATACAGACTACAGATAAACATGAACCTAGCGCTATGCTAAATTTGTCCTTTGTTACTAGTGCATGACCGACTTTTGATTGCAGGAATATGTTGGGTGCTCCAATCGGTCCTTATACTTCAATTACGGGAACTACCGCAACTTGTACCCTATATGGGCTCTTGGGGAATTTCGTCATCGACTCCTTGCAAGAAAGAAGTGAAACCAAAATGCATGAAATCTAGAATATTTTACTTTATTACAAAGAATAAAAAATGTTTGTAATTAATGTTATATGTTAGAGCAGCTCCAACAGTTCCCATTTGGACTTGGCATTCTTAAATTTTTGCCAAAAGCTCTAAAAAGGGCCTCCAACAGCTTGGCATTTGGAGTTGGCAATTTGGGCAATGTTAGCAAAAGAGGTTGTCCTCGCGCAAATATGTGCGTGCTACGATGCTTGGCAAACGCGCGCTGTGACGCCCACAGAGAGGTGGAAGGGTGGAAACATAATTTTGTTTCTGTCTCAGGGTTCTTGATGCAAGTTTGTAAGAGGTGGAACGGTGAAAACATAATCTTATTTCTGTCTTAGGGTTCCCTCCCCTCTTCCTCTCCCATGGATGCCCTCCCTAAATCTCCTCTCTACTGCACCAAATCCTTCGGGTTGACTTGCAAATCGGATCGAGGACAACAAGAGGAGCAAGAAGAGGTGCATCGTTCGTGTAGATCGGTCCTTCCCCATCCCTTCCCGTTGCCCTAGGGCTTGTGGGTGACGAAGTTGAGTTGGATTTCTCCCTTCTCTGCACAAGTTGCGTGTTTAGGGTGGAGTTTGACCTTTGGGTATAAGTGGATTAGAGGGGAAGAAAAGTTGTTGGGATGTCATTCCTCAGTTTTAGTGGTGCAATTCATGTAGCTTTTCTTGGGAAGTGATTAGGGCTACTCAGAGGCGAAATAGCAGTTTTGGTGAACTACAAAGTTGATGAGGACATCACTATGATGGACACACACACGCCTTGGTCTTCACAAAGTTGCGCCATCCCCAACTTCAGTTTGCCACGCGTTCAGTTCGGATTCAGCCGACACCCCCGCACGGGTTTTGGTGATATCTACCTCATCACGACATTGAAACGAGGCATTCTTTGATGCGCTTGGAAAGGAGATGACGACGCCATCATTCTGGTTCTAGTCCTAGCTCGAACAATCGTGGATCATGTTGTGTGACCACGACAAGGTGATGCATCACTGTTTGGACCAACTTGGCCTTGTATCGCGTGTCGAGCCTTAAGCCCAAGTTATGGGCACCCCGTCACCCCAACCCTAGTGCACCCCTTAGGGTCACGATGGGGTGGTTTGGTTCGCCCATAGGTTCGCGAACCGCCCCAAAAAATCGACCCAAATGGGCCCCTTTTTCGATCCGTTTCGGCCGCGTGGGTTCTTTGGATCGAACCGGTTGATCCCGTGGATCGATTGGTTCAACCCGCTCCTGATGGCGGCCGCACCCTACGCGAGATGGAGATCGAGCGAGGATCGCCTGGCCAGAGGCGGGACCCGAGCCGGAGGCTCGTGGCTGGCTGGTCTTGGTGGCGAGCACCGAGCGGCGGCGGCTCGAGCTCGGCAATTTCCGACGACGACATCCAGTCCCCTTCTCTCGGCCCTCGTAGGTGAAGGGGATCCTCACGAAAAATTCGATGGATGGTTGCCGGTGGAGAAGGAGATCCATGTCGACTTCGTCTGGCGTGGAGAAGGAGAAGGCGCCGCCACCATCAAGGAGCGTGTCGTCTGCTGAGTCGGACTGGCCGGCGCCCGCTCGCCATCCGCGGCGGCGACCGGTTGAGTCCGCTGCAGCCGTCGCCGCTAGTGTCGCGGCCAGTCTTGTCGCGATCGTCGTGTTCACCTACTACATGTTCGGGCGGCGGGAGCGAAGCCGCGGACGACGGGCGGCGGCGGCGACCAGCGCCGGGGCCTCGGCGGGCGGCGAGCGCGGCGTTGCGGCCCGAGCGCCACGCGCACAGGCGAAGATCCAGCCGGGCGTGGCGCGACCTGTTCGAGGACCAGCAAGAGCGAACTTTGGAGCGCACGCGGGAGCACCCGTCGAGGTCGCTGGCGGAGGGCGGCGTAGCGCAACGGTGGTCCGGCGAGATCTTTGCTCCGGCTCGCGGCGTGTGTGTGCTCCCAACCCGTATTATCCATTGGGGCCCCAAGGATCGCCAGGTAATTGAAATGGAACGGCGGGTGCTCCTACACTCATTAGATGGATCGATGGTTCGAGTATGGTTCGCTCCATGGACCAACCATCCCCATCGTGACCTTAGGGTTATAAACTCAATAGCTACCGCCACATTAGACTCGGGGTTTTGTTTAGAGTTTCATTTTCCATCGAGAAACGTACTTTCTTCATTGAAACCGTGACGTCGAGTCCTTTTATAGTGATCCGGGGCCCTTGTTCTTGATCTCCTCCACTTTGTGTCGATAAGTCCTTTGGAATTGAGTTCTTGGTCCTCATATTTATCTTTGGTTCACATAAATTTGCAATTTCAGATTGCATGTTTCTACTTTCTTGCTTGTGTTCTTCGATTCGCTTGAAGGGAAAGCTTGCTTGGCGAGGTCACTCAAGTTGTGTTTCGTTGATAACCATCGGAGCGGTGGTGTAGTGGTTGCAGGATTCGAATCATGTCTGATTTGAAGCCAGGATCATCAACGTCGAGATCTCCACCAATCAAATTTATCCCTTTACCTCTCGGAAGATCAACCAGTGCCTCATCAAAAGTTGTAGAGAACCTTCGGATCTATTATCTCATCAAATATCATGATTTCGAGATCAAATGGTTTGAGAGATATGATTTTTCTAAGTTAGATGTCTTTCCCCGACAGTTCTAGATAGAGGGGATATAAGAGGTTTTGGAGAAAGATAGAGGCATGATGGGACTCTAGAAATTATAGGACATTTGTACTACTTTTCATTACCTTTCCGAATGGGACAATTGATCTTTGTAGGGTTTACATAACTACTGATATGGAATGTTCAAGAAAGATGTTGCGCAATGTCTAACAAATTGTCAGGTCTAAACTTCTAACCAAGATAAGATCATCTAAATGATTTTTTTCTCGAGGCCCAATGACTTAGAGAGTTGTGGGTAATGGACTTATCTATTTTATATGGAAGTCTTGGAATTTTTGGATGAAGGGAATAGGAGGTAGTACAGTTTTAATAGTTCTCTGTCAGGTCTGAACAGTTTTTGTATCCATTCAATGTTTGGCCATCTTAATGGGAGAATCTGAACTTGTGATCTAAACAAAGGTTGTAGAGCTTTTCTTATCCTTTTTAGATTGATAACAAACATATTTTTTGGATAAGTATATCCCAAGTTATGGATTTTATAAGTTTACGGTTATGTTTCCTCATCAGAAAAGTTGAATTAAGTTCAGAGATTGTTGATGCCATCTTAGAGATCTCTTATGGTGAATCTTAATATAGGAACGTTGTATATAATGGAGTTTTATATCATCTGATAAATTGTGATAATTTTTTATGTATGGTTAAAACTAGAAGAAATAAAGAAGCAATAGTGTTGTTGTTATTAACCGAACTGCGTTGGTAATGGCTTGATCTATGGGTTTGGGTATTTTTGTGCGTATGCCTTTGTTTGAATGATAGTGTTGGTACTAAGAGTACTACTTGTGACTAGGTGATTTGCAATTGTAGTGTGCCCAACTCTTTGATCTATCATCGGTGAAGGCAAGTAAACGTGGCAATTGTGGTCCACATGCTTTGGCTTTGTTGTTTGAATTGCCTCTCTAAATTTTCAAGTATCTCACACTAGCCATATAATCTAAAATTTGAAGTTATTTTCTTTAATTTGAATTACATGGTTTTATATCTTGTGGTATTATTGTTGAATTATGAAGTATATGAAGTGGATACATGGCAACTTTGGCATTTGCACTCTTCTCATTGATAGGCATTTGAAGAAATCAGTATCCAAATTGGTGCGGTAAGTACGGTCTGACAACACACATTGATGAGCATTGTGGTTTTGCAGCCCTCACACTGCTCTTGTTGGGTGGTGTGGGTAGAAGTGAAGTCATGCATTTGCATTGCATCAATCGCATTAGCATTGCATTGTATCAATCGCATTTTCACTTTGAAGTATATTTATATTTGTATGAAGCAAAATTGATGTGTCTTTTTATTATGCTATTTAAATTTGATGCTTAAATAAAATGTGATTTAAATAACTCAATTAAGTTAAACCTCACACGCTTGTTTCCCCATCTCGGTTACTTGAGCTTTGAGGATGCTTTGATGGGATGCGAGTAGCATGCACACATGTTATACACTTCAAACATTTCACATATTTTTTTTTTTTTTTGTAACATGCTAGTTTGTTGCAGTCGTTTGTATGTTCTATTAAACATTGGAGTTTTGTTGGTTAGGTTTGAGGATATCTTTTCTTATGTTATCGTAGAAGACTTAATTTAATGTTCAACTTAGATGACGTTTGTTGCTTCCGTTCGCTGATCTTGTGTTCTTGTTAGTTTTGTAGTGTGGTAATACTCAAAATGTGTTTTGTTGTTGTTTTCTTAAAGGGTGTTACAGAGAAACTATCAAAACAAAAGTTGTAGATCTCAAAATTTGTACCATTTTATAGTTGAGAACTTTTTCATTTGAATTCTTCTACCCAAAGAAAAAATACGTTTGAATTTCTAAATTTTAAAATTTGAATTTTTCAACTGTCCTCGGATGGAGAAATGACCAAAAGTAAAGTTTTAGATCTTGAAAAGTTATAAAACTTTGTAGTTGATTACTTTTTCATTTGAAATCATCAATCTAGAGAAAATTACATTTGAATTTCTAACATTTGAAATTCAAAGTTTTGAAAATGACCTTGGATGGAGAAATGACAAAACTAAAGTTGTAGATCTCGAAAATTTAAAAAACTTTATAGTTGATCACTTTTTCATTTGAGATCACTTATTCAAAGAAAATTACGTTTGAATTTCTCACATTTGAAATTTGATTTTTTCAAATGACATCGGATGGAGAAATGACCAAAACCAAAGTCATAGTTTTCGGTCAAAAAAATAAAATTTTATAGTTGACAACTTTTTCATTTGAATTTGTTAAGGGTTTGAATTACTTATTTTAATATCGATGAAGATAATAAAATAAGTAGAATGAGTATGGCACAAGAGTCTTATGGGTGGAGTGGTCAGAAATTTGTGACCTTGGGGCAGCGCGTGTATGTTGGGCTGTCTAGTGTGTCTCGTCGTAATAAAAAAACATACTGTTTTTTGTTCTAGTTATGCAATTTCTGAACCGATTTGTATGGGCGTTTTGTCTTTCATTGATTTATGGCCTCCCTAAAATCATTGATTTGTAGTCATGAATTACTTGGGGGCGGCTGGTCCAACCGCCCTCTAGAGGTCAGCGACCGACCATAAAAATCTAGGTGGCGTAGTGAATGAAGTTTAAAATGGAATCTCTACAACATAAAAAACAAAAAGTAAGACTTCCTAACGATGTGATAATTTTTGGATTGTCGCGCCCCCCTCCCCTCGTGCGACCCCCTCCATGCGATCGTCCACCCGCCTGTCCTCGTCGGCTAAATTTGGAAACAGCGCCCCCTTCGCCCGCAATCCAGTCCATGCTTCAAAATTGGAAGGCACCGGCCCCACCCTAAACCCCTTGGCTAATTTAGCGTGAGCAGCACCGGCCCGACCCCTTCCTTAATTTAGCCTGAGCAGCACCGTCCGGCCCGTCTTCGCCCAGCACTGAAGAACAACTACCGCGCCACGCCGCCTCGCCTCGCCCGCTGCACCCGCCGCATCATCGTGCAAATCTCGCCTCGACGCCGTCGGTCGTGAGGGCGCCTTGACGTCGCCGCGTCCGTGCATCCGTCGGACCGCGCCGCCGCAAACACCGCAGTGGCCTCCACGGTCGCCCCGCCGCGAACACCATAGTGCGCATCCGTTCTCCGTCTCAGGCCTCGTCCTCGCTTCCGCACCGACCCGCGCCGTCGACGCCCCTGCTCCGCCACCTGGACGCTACAGCGCCGTCAACTCGACGCCACCGGACACGACCTGCCCTACCGTCGAGGCCCGCATCGTCATCCACGCGTCCGCCCCGATTTGCGTCCTCAGTCCCACACCAACTAGCGCCGATGCCTCGAGCCGCCGGACGCGACAACGCCCTCACGACCGGCCCTGCCGACAAGGCTGCTGGACGCGCAGGTACCGGAAACACGGGTTTGCCGCCCTCCAGTGCTAATCCATCTACAACTTCAGTGCACTTGTCCTCTGAATCGGATACTCTTTGTTCTTAGTCGTGCGTAATTTTTGATACATATTAACGCCCCCATAGGAACTCTGCATTCAAATGGTTTGTTCCTATGCAGAGTTCATCACTCCATTGTCCAACATTTTGTGATGCATTTTCTCTGGATTAGCTTGACTGGAGTTCCATCCTTTGATTGAGCTTCATGCAAAACTTGCAGTTCTGTATTCTAATTGTTAATCAAGGGTATCCTTTAATCAATAGAATCATTATGTCAATTTAGTTACTGATGTCAGTTGAAAATAGTTTAGTGATATATTGTTTTATAGTAAGGATATGTTTCTGTGCAATGCTGAGTCAATGTTGCTATGATTCTAAATCTTTTTAGAGATTATAATTCTTTTGGCCAAAAATTAATTCTACTTATTTTCTTCTTGGGACATCTTAAAATTGATGTCATAAACATCAGATTTTTTCTCTAAGTCTGTGCATAATTCACTTAAGCCTACATTATTTAGACAGTATGGAATGTTGAAGTTTTTCCTCGCTTTTCTTGATAATATCCAGTTAATGAATTCTTTTGATTCTTAATAATTGCAGACCACTCTTCAGCAGATCTCTGAGGCTTGTGCAGGTGCGTAATGTTGGACACTATGATATAGCATCTTTCAAGTTCTTGATATATGATCTGTCCTATAAAAAGGTCAACAATCAGTGATAGGCTTACCTCTTTTAATATTGATGCCCCTTCTCTGATTATTCCTACTTACTGAATGTGTATGTGTTTGACCTTGTAACTGAATGTACAAGTAATGCCTCATCATTTGGTAAACACATATAACCTTCCCAAGAGACATAAATATACTCTGTTCATTTTCTATTCATCGTATAATTTAGCATGCACCATACATATCTTTATTCTCCCTCTCTCAAGATTCATCATACGAAAATCATACTATTGGATCTGCCTTCTGAAAACCCAAACAGAGCAGATGTCATGCATGGTTCTTAAGATAGATCCAATAGTTCATATCAGACTTCCTTTACTGACAGTTGCCACTTCGTGTGACTACTTCAGTATCTTGCTCCTCCCATCTCTGGATCAAAATGGATCATGGCTAAGAGAGAATGATGTCTATGGTGAAATCGTTTAGCATGTTGACTATAGTTTTGTAGATCAGAAAAAAAACTGAATTTCTGGTGCCATAGCTTCACGTGAAGGCAACATGTTTTTTTTTTAAGATTAAAAATGCAGTAACATGATCAACTGGATTCCTGTCCTCACTATCAGTAAGCTACTCAGGATTATATTGTTCTTTATAGATTCTACAAATCACCACAGGTGTAAGTTCACAGTTGCAAGGGTACCAATTCCAACTGCTCTCTTACAGTATCTTGCCCTGTAGTTCACAGCTGCAGGGCACATATTACTTGGCTCCATATATATTTCTTTAATGCTTCTGTCTTTATCTTTTCTAATAATCTTTTTTTTTTTTTTTTACTTTCTGATTTCTGAATATTGACCTGTATTGTACACCAACTTTGTGTTTAGATGTTGGATTTGCCATCAGTCTTGATCCAAACAATCCAAAGCTAAGGAAACAACATTCTACCGCCAATGATCTACCCAAACAACCCAAATGATCACCCATGGACGGACAAGAGTGGACATATTTTACCAAGTTACGATTCGAATGCAATTGTATATGCTGCTGTTTTTGAATACGTTTTTAATAGTGATTTTGTTCAAATGTTTTTTGGAATTTGCAGGCACCGCTCCTCTCTTCTCCTCCCTTTTTCCCATAAGAAACCGGTAACACTTGGAAGGGTGTTCAGGATGTGGTTTGGTCTTGGTTCACGCTCTCGCCTTGTGCTGCTGTTGCTTCTTCTTGATTTATTGTCATGATGAAGAACCGATCAGCTGAGTTGTTGTCATGTTCGGTGGTTCAAATGGACATGGCGCCTGGGAGATAGCATCACGAGGTATATATGTTTGCACTATATGCCTCATTTTTCCATTGTTGTGCAATACATTTAATTTCGTGTACTTTCAGTTTCCAAATTATGCATTCCATCCTCACTTGTTTGATTGTACGACAATCAGAATGCTTGGAGTGCTGGGGAGATAGCATCACGAGGTATGCAGGTTAGAAATATATGCCTCAGATTTATAGTTTCTTTGGCTAATTTGTATTTGCTACATCATCTTACTGCTTCAAGAAAGGGTTGAACATGTTATTCCCATCTAACAACCGATGGAATTTGGTTTGGCTTTAAGAATTCAGGAAATCAGGATACCAGGTACTTCGATTTCTGTTGTTGTTTTCTTATAATTTGAGGGATAGATGTTAGGAGAGGTTTAGCTTGAAGGATTATCTTAACTGTAAGACATCCTGTCCACTAAGTATGTGTGACGAATAAAGAGACACAATAAATTGATACTATTGAGGTCCAAATGGGGACAATATATAGAGTAGAGACTTGATAAAACCCTAAACCAGGAGATTACACTAATGCCCGTTGACTATAATACCTGAACAGTATGATATCTTGAAGCTTGTCTCTGGCTAATTTTTTGAAGTCTTCTCTCAGCAAAGTAATGTCAAAATTTTCTTTTACGTATCACAGGAGAACATCAGAGCCTTGGTCGCTACTGGTGGAAATGTTCATGTTGCATGAGCGACTTGGAAACATGGGCCTGAATATGATGATGAACATAATTGAACTCTGATCATGTGATCTGTATTTGGCATAGCTATCTGGTCAACATGTATCTTATATTCAATTTTAACTACTCTAGGGTAGTAAATATACATAATGTAGAAAGAGATCCTTTCAAGAGTTCTGTCTCCTGTTGGCTAGCATTGTCTGTGACTCTCTGGCCATGTAAGATTTGCATTTCTACTAAGATACTTCTCATCCTGTAAACAAATCACATGTACTAATCCTAATTATTCAAACAAATATATATCGCTGTCTTAAAAAGAATGATGGTTGTTCTATAGTCTAATTCTCACTTTTCTTTTAATTTTCTTCAACGTGAGTTTTTTGAATTCCATCACATAGTTTTTGTTACATATTTACTCCACCTTTGCACATATGGGGGATTTATTATTTTCTTTTAGAAACAATAGGTTATTTAGGTGAGGGAGAGAAGGGCGGCCAACACAAAGACAGGGATGTGTTCTTTGTCTGTGCGTAGAATTAGTGTGATGTCGCTCTCTCGTGACTTGATTTCACATTATTGTTATCTTATCATGTGATCCGTGTGTTTTTGGATATTTGATTATCCCAGTAGAACGCCGCGGGCGCTTAACTAGTCATATAAGAATTGAATGAATATATGGGTACTCTACTATTTAAATCTCGTGAGCTGTGGCCGATCCACAGCCCTTCTTCGGCCACATTAAAAATATTACTATTTTCTTATTTTTGTTAGACTCAATGGTTTTTAAAATTTGAAAATTATTTTTCAATCGATTTTCAGAGGCAGTTGACTTAAGAGATCCGTCTCTAAAATGGACTTTTAGAGGCGGTCTTAAAACTGACTCTGAAAATCATGTATTTTTACAATTGGTGGTATTGTATCGGTTTTAAAACCACCTATTTATTTTCTGGACTGGTGTACAGTACTACACTTTTACTGTTTCATTCACCAGTTTTGTTTTTGACAACCGCATACTTTATATATTAAGCACCCAAAATTACATAAAGGTCCTCAAAGAAGACCCGACACAACATGGTCTAAAAAAACTAGATAAGCATAACGGCGCCGGGCATTGACGGTAAGACGAACACGCCGAGGAGTTAGAGGCGCCGAAGCAAGATACACCCGAATGGAAGGACCGTGCAAAAAGCTACGGTTGAAGGTGGGTCGACAGCGAGCCGATGAAAAGAACATTCCGGACGACCAAAGAGTATGCTGGAAGCCGTCGTCGGAATTAGAAGATGATGCTCGACGTCGAAACCTTGGTGATGGCGATGTCGATTGGTCAGCGCCAGATGACGAGATGCTTTGAAGGAGCCTTACTGTTACTGTGTAGTAACCCTGGCTGCAAGGTGGATGGGGTAGCAGGGACGAACAGCGGTGGCGTCGGCTTGAGAGAAAGCGAGACCTGGCAGGTGGAGGTGCACGCGTGTTCGTCAGGGGAGTGAGGAAGGAAACGTGGAACTCAGCATGGAGCACACGTTGTTGCAGGCCCCACGGCTACGGGTCCCACCATGTGCTGCTGAGATTCCACGAAAAAAATCCCCCAAACGATTCCGGCGGCGGCGGCGAGCTCCGAGCGCGATTCGCCGGGGCACTCCTCCCACGCCGTCGGGTCGATGTTGGTTCTGCCGAGTCTCACCGCCACGAGGATGCAGAGGAATAGTGGCAGCCCTGGTCGGATGGCACTCACCGAGTCCCTAAACCTGGACTGTCGTCGGCGTTGGGCGGCGGGGCGGTCACAGGGCACCATGGCCCAAGCCGCTTGCCGCAGCAGCAGCTCCTGCATCTCTGCTCGGGCCATGAGGTCAGCGCATGCTTGTTCGCCGACGGAGAGGAGTTGAACGTCGGCGTGGCGCAGGAGCGCGGCGGCGAGGCGTGGGCGGCCGCTGCTGCGGAGGAGTGCGCAGGCGAGTCGCGAGACTACACCGCTGTCGTCGTAGATGTATTCCTCCTCCTCCCTCACCGGCTCCGTCGTCGTCGTAACTCCTCGCCGGCGCTGGATCCGAGGGCCGCTGCCTCGCCGACGCCGCAGAACCGCCGCTCCGCGCCGCGGGCGCGGGGATAAGCTGCTGCTCCTCGGGCCGACTGACGGCGGCGCAGACGCGTGCATCTTCCGCCTCCTGGACCCGCCCCCGCAGCATGACCGCCGCGAATCCCGTCGGGGCTCGCAACGACCTTCTTCTCCGGCTCCTAGCACTTGGTCCCGGCGGCAGCCTTCTTGGGCTTGAATGTTGCACCCTGGTTCTTCGGCGGCAGCCTCCTCCATGGATGGGAACTTTCTCCAGCACCCCAAACTGCTGCTCCCATGGCTTATTCGGTGGCTACTAAAGAAGAGGAAAAAGGAACAACCGGCCCTCCTGCCCTGGCCGCCGGCGAGGACGCCGGGAGGGCAGGGGGCCGGCGACGGGTGGCGGTGGCGGTGAAGTGTAGCCGGCGACGGGAGGGAAGAGGTGAAGGAGAGAGTACTACTTTGAGCGGTGGTGTTCTCGGCGGAGAGGTTCAACACAAAGCTAATCCGTTTCATTCACCAGTTTGATATATTATATAGCAATCACACGAACATTCATTGGCATCATCTAGTGTGCGGCACATTCCTTGGGTAGCCCGGTGTCCTTGAACCGGTTCTGATCCTCGCAGTAGTCATACAGCAGATGCTCCGCTCGCACCTTCTGCAGGGCCGCTGACGCCGGTGCCTCGCCGCTGCACAACGCAACGCCGGTGGACGACGACGGCGCGCACGGCGTCACGCGCAGGTTGCGGTAGTAGGCGTAGAACGGCGCGTGCGCCCAGTCCGTCTTGACGCGGCCGCCCTGCGTCGCCCAGTCGTCGGCGTTCCACAGGCTCCCGTCCAGCCGCATGCGCCGCTGCGTCGGGGAACGTCCCGCCGCGCCATGGCTCGTGCTTGTACACGCGGATCGGCGTGCCGTCGATGAGGAATCTGCACAAGCAATGCACGATCGATGAACGCGACGGACGGCGTTCGACAATTGGCAAGTTGCTTACGTACGTACATGATGTTGTTGGGTGTCCATTGGACGGAGTAAGTGTGGAAGTCCTTGGTGGGGTCGAACCAGAGGCGGAACTGCTGCTCGCGGTTGCCGACGCTGTCCACGAAGATGTTGGTGTGCAGCGTGTATGGCTCGCCGGTGACGTTGCCTAGAACTCCATGTCCACCTCGTCATGGTACCCCCGGCCGCACGTCATCCGTCGTCAGCTGCAACAATGGCCAAGCATGGTGACCGCGTACGTCCAGAACATGGATCAGAGACGAGACGCCGGGGAACTCACGTAGACGGTGGTGACGGTGCCGGCCGAGTTGTCGGCGACGAGCTTGACGTCGATGTCGTAGCGGGCGTAGAGGTAGGCGCCCTTGGATCGGAACCCGGAGCCATGGGTCTTCTCGAGGCACAGCGCCAGCGTGTTGCCGTCATCGAAGAAGAAGCTGTGGTCCGGGCCCCACATGAATTCGATGTCGTCCTTGAGCAACGCCACGGCCGCCGGAGCCGCCGCCGTCATTAGAAGCAGCGCCACCACCACCGCCATGCTTGCATGAGAACAACACGACGGCAAAAGTGGCGCCATGACTACGTACCTACCTAATTGACTCTGCAATGCAATCCATCCAAGGCCGAAGAACCAATAGATCTGGGAATCCGTATTTATTATAAGAATAGGGCATGTTCTTGGGAATGTTTGAGAGAGAGGCTGACTTGTTTGTTAGCTGGCTTTACCTGAGGTTAGCTAGCTTCATGGAAGACCTGCCTCCATGCTATTCCGATGTAAACGCGGCTTAATCGGCTTAGGTATTGCGCAAGCACACTCTGTTTTGCGTGTCCAGGAATAGAAGATGTGCACGTTACATGTGGTTGGTAAGCTGCACGTGCAGCTAAACTTTGGCAACGTCACTACCGGTAAAAAAAGATAAAAATGGCTCCAAATATCTTTCTAATTAATTTCGACGATGACTACAAATATTTTTTTAAAAAAAATTGGACACTAAATGAGTCTACGCGATACAGGACTGTTTGGATGGAGCACTGCTACCAAGATTTGACAGTACCATTTGTTCATATTCAGACACACACCTACACCGCATACACGCACACCATCTCGTGTATAATTAGACATACAACTATATTCCTCGTGGCTACATGCCTTGAGAGGGTACATTAAAATATTAACATGGGGAAAAGCCCGGTGAGTTAACGCAATTGATCTAGGGATCGAACCAGCGTTCGCCATTCGCCTAGAAAGCGCAAAATAGTCCGGGGCCTTTTGCGGTTAGGACGCCACCGTGGGCTGTCCACGTGGGCGGCCGCTGAAATCATTGACCGTGACGTCACCATTCGCGGGCCACGACACCAACTCAATGGCCCAACATCGTATCCTCTTATCCACTTGTCCTCTCCACAAGTTGATTAAAAATACCGCCAGCGCTCCACCACGCCACCTCCACACCCGGTCGTCAGCATATGGGGAGCCCATATTCCTCCCTCTTTGTGGGGCCTCTTGCCTTCATGACCCATCGTAGTTTTCTCCACCAGAGTAGATAACTCTGCGCCACACCGGGCGAAGCTCTACGTGAACTCCACACACAATGACGATCCTCCATTCCCAAACAGTAAGGAGATGTAGTACCGATAAATTGCAATTGTTTTGTATCAATTTTGCAAAAAGTATATCGCATGGTTGCACATATTATAATGGAAATACACCTATGTTTCAAATTATGTTCCAAATGTTTCAACAGTATCAAATGTATGTTGCAAGTATTTTCATCTCGATGTTTCATATATATGCATGTTGTAAGTGTATTTTAAAGTAGTTTTAGGTGTTTTGTATGTCTTTTACAAGTGTTTCATCTATATGTTATATATGTTTCCAATATTTTCAAGTGTTTTTAGGTGTATTTGCAAGTGTTTTTAGAAGGATGTTTGTGTCTTCTTTGTATGTTGCGGTTGTTATATCTGAATGTTTCAAAAGAAGATACGGGTTGCAATGGAATGCGTGTGGGAAGCGGCTGCTGGCGCGCCGGTGCAGGCAATGTCCGGGGTGACATGGGTGACATCCGAGGTGGCGCGGGCCGGTTGTTGGGGCGCTCACCCCAAGCCCAACGCAGGTGCTTGCTCATTCGCTAAGCGGGTACCATATGACACTACTACCACCCTGGATCGGACGTCCAGACGCTAGTAAGTTTGGACACGATAGTATGGTACAAACACAAAGACTTTATACACACACACACGCAACTCCAACACTACAAAAACAACTTTAGGTGACAAGAACTCCAAACTTTTTAACAATAACTAACAACTAACGAAAATACTAAAAATAAATAACCAATCTAGGTCTTCTTTCTTATTAATATAACCTGCAGCGCCTTCTGCTGGGTTTGTTTAAAAAAAAAACTCCAAGCTTTTAGCTCAAACCATAAAAAATTGTACTAGAGTTCTTAGCCGCAATTAAACTCTCTCATCCCATTATCAAAAGTATCCCCAGATCTGCTCAACCCTCCCACACCACCTCTCTTGCACAACGGCGTGAACTCTTCGGATCATCTTCTGACCATAGCGCCGCTGACACAACCCAGACGAAGTCTGTGGCTCCATTGGGAATCG
>JADLZK010010668.1:0-15306 GCA_015847255.1 Hyparrhenia diplandra | reverse complement strand
ATTTTTGCGAGCACTTGCAAAATCTTTTTCCGTGGCGGGCACTTTTTCTGCCACGTCACGGAAAATGCCCGCCACGTCAGTACATGGCGGGCGTTTTGCCCGTCACGGAGGAAATTTTTGCGTGGCGGGCACCTTAACACTGCACGCCCGCGCCAAAAATAAAAATCTTTTGCGTGGCGGGCGCGTTAAACGTGCCCGCCACGCGAAAATCTTTTCGTGGCGGGCATCCTAAAAAGGCCCGTCACGAGGAAAAGAGCGCGCTGGCCCAGCGCCCAGGTCGGGGGCCCGATAGCGTTTTGTGATATATAAACGGCACTTCAAACCCTAATTCTCCCTCATCCACTCCCTCACCCTCGGACACCGGCCTCACCCTTCGACTCCCCTCACCCTTCGACATCCCACCCTCACCCTTCCCTCTCGGCCTTTGCCGGCATCCCTCCCCCTTCCTCCCGTCCCTCCCCCTCTGCGGAATGGCCACCGGCGGCGGCGGCGGGCACTAGAGTCACCCGGCCTCCCTCTCCACCGCCCTCCCTCCCGGCGGCGCGACGGCCCTCCCGGCCGGCGGATCACGGCGCCGCCCGATCCCGGCGGCGGATCCCGGGGCGCGGTGGCCCTCCCGGCAGCGGATCCGGGTGCGTCGGCCATCCGGCGGCCGGATCGAGGCGCGGTAGCCATGCCCGCCGCAGATCAGCAGCGGCAGCCCTCTCGGAGGCGGATCCGGGACCCGCGGCGGCGCGGATCGGACGGCGGGAGCGGCTCCCAGCGGCAGCGGCCTCCCGCAGCGCGGATCGCGGCTTCTCCGTCGCCGATCCAGCCCGAGGGAGGTACCGGGGAGAAGCGCGCCGGGAGCCTCCAGCGGCGGCGGCAGTGGCCTCCAGCGGCGGTCTGCTAGCGGGCTCGAATGGGGTCTCCGGCGGCGGCGGGACACTGCAACCCTAGATGGGCTCGGCCGGGCACTGTCTAGGGTTTTTATTTTTATTTTTGGCCGTGGCGGGCATCGCTTATCTCGCCCGCCGCGCAATCAATTAGCGTGGCGGTCAGCGTAGCCCGCCCGCGCCAAAAGTCACCACGATTAACCGTGACCTTTGGTTAGTGGCGGAGACTACGGTGCCGCCATCGCCAAAACCAATTTCACCCGTCACTCAAAAATCTTTTTGAGTACTAGTGTTGCAAATTGAGAAATATTAGTGCTACACTTGTATAGCCTGCAAGAGCTAGAACACAATGGAGAATTTATGCTGAACAAGTGTCAAAACAACCCGTTGGCAATTGGTGTTTTAAAGCCAAAGAAGCCCACGGTGCCAAGCTAGGCATAATACGCACTATATCACCGTCCTCGTCGCAGTCCTTCATCAAGAGAGCTTGGACCAGGCTCAACTCGAATTCACTACGACCCACTCGACCCAAGCTAGTCCATGCCAATTGCCAAAATTCAAGCTACCTAATTTGCACTGTACAGACAAGCAAGCACTTCCGCCGTCTTGCGATTCTTCACACGCCAAAGCAAGCGCCCGCAATACGCCCTGCCGCGGATAACGAGCGGATCGACGATAGCGTTTTTTCTTTTTCCCCACCAGAGGGAATAGCCAAACCCGGTGGGTGCACTCCTTGAAGCATCCTTCCTCCCATCCCAGCAAAACCAAGATCACAAACAAACGTGCTACTACGTGCGAATTGCATCCACAGGCGCCGACCAACATTTTGACGATTCGATCGAAGCCCCCGTTGCAATTTCACCAACCCGGCCGAAACAGAAACGTTCTTGACAAATCATGGGAGAAAACCACGTGCAAAAACCGGCCCGGCGCCGTGATCGCATCGCAGCAGCGGTTGTTGGGTCCGCGACAGCAAGCTAGAAATCCTCGCCACTCGTAGCAAGACACCAAAAATCATTACAAGGCCAGCAAGATAATTATAATCCCGTGCTGCCGTGACGGCACCAGCAACGACCGTTAGCCGGATTCAAAACCGGGGCCGGAATCCATCCATCCACGGTTCCCCATCATCATCATCCCAGGAAGGAGAACAGAAGGCCTCAGCTCCCTCCCCACGTCGTCGCCTCGCTGCCAGGAATGCGTTTCCTCCTTCGCCACGAACGGGTCGAGCCGATCTCTATAAAGCTCCCCGGTCAGCCGCGCCGGCCGGGTATACGCAGCCACCATGCAGAGCGGCGAGGTTTCGGTACAGTTTGACTACTGCTGCCGCCGCTTGCCTGCTACCACCGGGTCGGAGGATCGGTTTCAGGATCTCTCACAATGGCGAGCCTGTCGGTCTCGGCAGGCGCAGGCGGCGGCGAGGAGGCGGCCGCGCCGGCGCGGACCTCGATGGTGCCACAGTTCTACACAAGGCGCTGCACGCCATCCCCGCCGTGCGGTCGCGCGCGCGCACGCGCCGCCGCCGGCGTCGGCGGCGTTCCGGAAGCGGGACCGGTGGTTCCACCTGCCGCTCCACGCGCCGCCGCCGCCGCCTCGGCGGAGCACCCCGCCGGAGCCGTCCCCAGGGGGAGCGCTCGTGGTGGACGTGTACCTGGCCCCGCCGGGGAGGCGGCGGGCCAGGAGGAGGTGCTCGAGAGGTGGAATCGTGGCGTGCGAGCCCTGGGCCTCAACTGCCGCCGCCGCCGCCGTGCGAAGCGGCTGGCGGTCAACCGGGGCGTACAAGCGCTGCATCACGCTGCTCAGTCGCTCTCACGCCGCGCTCCGCTTCCTCCCGGCGTACCGCGCCTTCCGCACGCTCTGCGCGTCCCGGCCGGAGGCCTACAACTACGAGATGGGCCACCGCGTCGGCTCCCTTCGCCGCGCCACTTCTCCCGCGCCGAGGGGAGGGGGCCATGCGCACCAAAGAAGCGACTCGCACCCCGTCGAGACCCAGCTCGGCCGCCTGTGATCTCTCCGTGCAGTACCTCCCAGCCTCCACACGCCTTCAATTTCGAGGTCACTTCCCTCGCGTCCGCCGCGATCATCACGGATTACGTCGGCGGCAGCCCGGCGGCCCGAGGCGTACGCGTGCCTTCCCAGCGTCGCTCACCGAGGCCGCCGGCCGCCCTTTCCCGCGGCACTGCGGCGCGCCCCGGCAGCTGGGCGTCGCCAGCGCCCTGGCCGCACACGTTGGGACAACAGGCGAAATTCTCCGCCGGCCCATTACGCGTCGCCCACGCCCGCCGCCGACGTTTGGCTATCACCACTCACGGTTTAGCGGTGAGACTGCACCGATGAGCATACCGCAGGCGGGGCGGTAGCAGGCAGGGCCCCTGTGCACCATCGGAACATGTCGGAACCAAGTAGGGCTTTTCATGTTTCCCCACCTTCGCCAAAGAATGTGCGAGGGGAGACAGGGATGCAGGAGTCACCCAGAGACCAAATCGGTCCTTCAAGAGGGCGGATGGCATCCGCATGGGAGATCCTCTATGCAAACTTTGCCGTCTGGTTCTAAGGTGATTTTTACTTGCTTTTTTCCTTATTGTTAAAACTAGATGATGATGTCTGCGCTCAGATGAAAACATGAAAACATTATGCACAAGCATGGCATACCCGAACAACTTAGTAAGACCTACAGCAGCTTATATGACAGGCATCGACTAGTGAAGGATGACTGTTTTCTTTGTCCCTCAATAGAAAGACTCGTGGATAAAATAATACTTGTGTTAAACAAGCTGGCATTTTTTGTTCATTTCATTAAGCACTTTCTCACATAAACGTTTTGGCAATTATGGACCTTATGGTTTTAGTTAGTATGTGCATTCATTGGCCTTTTCCCAACGAATTTAAGGCCAGGTACTTTTGTTGGAAAGCTAATATTTTAGTATTTTCTTTACTTGGAAAGACTGATAGGGATTTCTGATTCGTTTACATGAAGAAAAAGAATTCAATAGTCACTGCTAATTTTTAGAAGTAAGAAAGAGACACAAGCCCACCACAACAACAAGAGAAACAGCTGAGATTTGACTAATGTTGCCAAAGCAATAGGTCAAAGATAGTCTAAACTGGTAGCAGCACATCTAGGTGCCTAACAACTGAACTATAACAGCATAAGCCTTTGTTATCTTATCTTCTTGGAATTGGTTTTGTGCTTTTCAAAGGATGCCAGTGCCTTGTGTAGAAAATCTTTTCATTTCTTTTGCTGAAATGAACCAACAAGGTGGCAGGTGATAGCCCACTACATAAACTAGCAGTCTTTTCAGCCTGTAGAACTCTGAGAGGGATGGCTGATATGCTTGAAAATCAAGCTAATTTCCTGTAAAGTTCAAATATGTGTTATTACTTGTCAACACAGCATACAGGATAATTTGGCCATCATCCCTTGGTTATGAGAGGACTGTCCGTTACTGTCCTGTTCTGTTTGATCCATGCAAAGGGTATTTTAACATGTTTGATCCATATATAGCCATGAATTTGAGATGATGTGCCCACATATTGTGGATTATTTTTATTAACATGATGTGATTGCATCACTTATTATTATGCACCGTGAAGCTTGGTCTGTCATTATGAATAATTTGAGCACTTTTATTCTTAAATGTCTAGTGAAAACTACCTTTTTTAAAAATAAGTGCCAATTGTTTGTGAAGTTTTAGCTGCCTTGTTAAATGTCCATTCGTATGATATTGATGTCTTGTACTAAGTTTTCTTTCTCAAGCTCATGATGCATAATTAAGTCCCCTGTCATAGTTGGAATCGATTGCTTGGACCATCAACAATATGTGTTGTGTTTTGCTGGGGGCAGTGGAGTCGTTTTCCTTAAGGATCTCATAACTTTTTTAACTTTGTAAATGGGCTGCAAGTTTTGTTTTTTCTAGCTGATGGTGGGGGTTAAATAATTGATGGGCATGTTTCAGACACACCCAGGAATAAAATGTCAGTGTTGAAATTGACTATTAATATGAATTCAGTAAGTATGTTATCTATGCATTTTGTTTAGAATATCTTAACTCAACAGATAGCTTTGGACAAGATGCATTTGTATAGTTTTGGAGCTTAGCAGGCTTCCCTTTGCTTGTAAGGCTTTGGAGACTGGAGAGACTTGGATGAATTTGAATTGTCAAATTTGATTAAGAGGTGGCAGTATTCTCTAGCATTTGTATTTCTAGAATATTATGGAGAAGTTCTGTGGACTTGTATTCGGGAATAGTGATTACAAAGATGCACTGATATTGGGGGAAACAGTTTGAAATTGTTGCCAAAATCCGCTGATGCTATCGTTCACAGATGCCACACTAAAAGAAACAATAGGTTGAGTGTGTGCCGCCTCTTTCTTCCATAACCTTTGCTTTTTCCATATACCTGAATACCTTTTTGTGACTGGTTGCCACAAATTTGTATCCAAAAAATACCTTTTAGATTATCATAATAATAATTCACAGAAAGGTTCTACAAAGCTTGATATTTTTAGTGTAGGGGATATCATCATCGAAAAGAAGAGAATAGTGACGAGGGTAGAACAGGAGTCTGAGTCCTCTAGTTGAACCATGTTCAAGTTTGCGAATCTATGAATCAATTGGGAGTGGTAGGGGAGGGCACAAAGGAAGAACTCTTATAAGGAAGGGGTGAGGGACCCGACAGGCCTGGGCCAGTGAAAAAATATCCTGGATCCTTTCCTTCTGTATAAAACAGAGGAAGTTTGAAGCAACAAAACCTATAGAGGGATTATAAAAGGGGAAAAGTTCTGAACTCCCTATAGGAACCTACCATGGCAAGCTTTCCCATTAAATGAACATACTTGTGTACTCTTCAATTCCTGCAGGATGTGTGGGAATAAATGTTTATGGAACTCTTGTTCTTCTTGGGTGCTTCACAACCTGCCCTTGTCGTGTGTGTAACCTGGTTTCTTGTTTTGATTCTGGTTTGGTCTATCTATGAGTTTTACACTTTTGCTCCATAAATTTCTTGTATTAGGCAATTTGTTCTTTTAGCAAGGCTGATTTCTTGAATTGGGAATGTATTAACATTTTCACTGAGTTTGTTAGGTTTTAAACCCTTTCTTGGTATATGTGCAGATTAAGGACGGTAGGGAAATCTGGCAGGTTCTTCGGCGTATTCTCTTCTAGTGGTTCACCGCGACTTTGGTTTTCTCAAGAAGTTCAAGCAGATTATCCATACGGGATGATACTGACGATGCTGATTTTCCTTTTGCTGTGGATGATGTTGATCCAGATTCGACCAGGTATATGTTCTGCTCTACTTCATCTTTGGTTCATCATTCTGTGCTAGTTCTGCATATGCCAACTGATATTTTTTTGACTTGGTTGTCCAATTTGTTAAGCAACATTGGCAGTTTCATAGCTTGGAAACTCTTAAAAAGTTTGGGATGATGCGTGAATTAACCTAACCATCAACTAACAAATTTTCTATGCAAAACTCATTAGTAAATCTTTGCTGATTAAAACCATGCAACTTTTTACAGGAGTAGTGGTGGAAAGGACACGGGGATCAGGCTGGCTCGTCATCCCATAAATCCCAAGATGCTGCTGTTGGGTATCTTGTCCACCTGCTGAAATCTGCACGTCCACTGCGAGATTCTAGCTACTCATCTCATACATCATCGGGGTGAATTCTATTGAAGCAGGGAAGCACCAGCTCTTTCATGTCCCGCAGGACATCCGATGCACTGGAGGAGTTCGGAATCTTTCAAAGAAATAAAAGAGAACCTGCTGGTGCGTAGTAGATCTAGGCTGCAAGATTCATTGGATAAACCCTAGTGTAGATGCAGCCTGTGGTTCCCGTTCCTTAACAGGTGAATGGTCAAGGGTCCAAACTGTAGAGTAGATCATATGGTGAGCTTGGGTAACTCTGGTTTTAGAGCTTGTCCATGTAAATAAAATCCAACTGGCGCTTGTTTCTGAAGGAGAACACGCAGGCTGCCATTGATTTTTATTGTTGGGAAACTTCTCATTCTTAAACTCAAAGCAGGAATATCGTGTGCCGTTGTTCATAGTGTTTGTATACAAGGGAAACCAACTGGATACGGTGTTACTGAGCGACTGTGAAGGCTGTGACAGCCACAGCGCTTAGCGTGTGGGTATCATCGATCCTGTAACTAGACTAAACTGTTTATTTATTCTGTTTCCTGTCTTATAAATTCATCGATCGACCTATCAAGCCGTTGCTTACTGGTTTTCTGATAAATTCATCGATCGACCGTTCTTTTGCATGTTCCTTATTCGTTTCCATATTTCCATGCTGACTGTTCGAGAGATGCAACCACGAGATCACTGCTTATCTTACCAGCAATTTCTTCTGTTCTTGTACCTTCCTTTGAAGAAACGGCAATCAGGGCAAAAAGCGACGCCATGCAACCTTTACAATCCACATCCCGAAATTTTCTATGATGTTTTTTTTTTGAGGGGTTAAAATTTTCTATGATGTTTGCTGACTTCTGCTATTATAGGGCGGAACGGATCGTTCCTGAGAAAAGCAGTGCGATAAACAAAAGTTTCACGATCGTTCCTGAGTGAGAGGCGAGGAGTAATTAATTAACTGAGAGCCGAGGAAGGGGAAGAAAGACGCAGAGGTAGCGAGGCCACAACAGCCCCTGCTGTAGAGATAGTAGTATATAAATCGATCTTCTATAAATTTTTATTTATCTCGGTTCCCGTACTTACAAATTACACATTCTGCCCCTTTTAAATTTGTCGGCAGTTTCACTTGGTACCCAATAGCCCTATTCCAAATGATGCCCCAACTGCAATACCCATTCCAAATATGATGCCCTTTGTTCTTTCTGCGTATTTGTTGAAGCAAATGTAGAAGCAGGAATTGAATTACACTGGGGTAGGCCTAGGCGAATGCCACAGAGTTGGGGGTTACCCTCATAAAGCAGAGCTACTGAATGTCGAGAATTGACCTCCTGATGGAATGGTACCATTCAGATTGTTGTATGCCACACTGAAGCTTGATAGAAAATTCAGCTTCGTTAATGAAGATGGGATGCCTCCAGTAAGATTTATTTATGTGACAAATCCAAGGATTCTGCAGCCTACATCCCTGATAGATCATCAGGAATGGTACCAGAAATATTAAGTTGTTGCTGAGGTCCAAAAACATGCTTAGTTTCTTGAAGATCCCAAAGCCCGATAATATGGGGCCTGTGAGCTTGTTCTGGCTGAGAATTATATAGGGGTGGGAAGCTGCTAACCTTATTGTACTGCAACTCTCTGCCTGTCTTGTTTCTTTGATGAAGAAAGGAAAATAATCAGTCTCTATAGGTTCCTGTGAGATCTTTCTTGTAAAAAGGCCCCCATGCTAGACAAGTTTTTGGAATTACTCCACTAAGTGAATTATTGATAGATCCAGATAGAAGATAAACTCAAGATCACCAATCCATGCAGGAATATTCCCGATCAATTGATTGCATGACAGATCTTAGCACCTTCAATTGTGTGCAATTAGCTAGCCACGGTGGTACCGATCCTGAAATATGGCTATTTGAAATTGCAAAAACTTGGATGTTGTCAAAACCTTGTATCCCAGTCATCGGCAAGGCCTTTCCTCATCATGGAAGTTCTTTGTGAGCACGAGGCTTGTTAGACTTGACAGTCCTGAAGGACAGATAATGCTGAAGGCACGTCTGTGAATCTATTGTTTGAACGTGAGAGGTAGCTTTTAGCGACTGAAGCTTCCTGAAACCAGCAGGGATTTCACCACTGAGGTTGTTTGTGGCAAGGTTTAGGGCTTCTCAGATTATGGCAATCCGACAAACTATCAATTGTGCCAATGAACTTATTTGTGCCAAGGTCGAGCGAGCTAAGTTGTGTCATTGCTGAGCAATTGAGGTTGATCTCTCCATTCAAGGAATTGTTCCTCAAGTACAGCCTCTTCAGTGACGATGAATGGCACAGCGAGGGCGGCAATGGACCCCTGAAGAGAGGTTGGATTGTGCAGAGAAGAACTCCAACTCGCGGAGGCTACCAAAACATTGGGGAGGTGCCTAGAGAATGAATTGAAAGATATGTCCAGGCTATCAAGTTTGACAGGTTACCGAACCTGGGCTCATCCACCCAGAGAGTTGATTCTCTTTGCAGAAACAGGATCTTCAGAGACGGTAGCCTGAATAGATCATCTGGCAATCTCCCGGAGATGATGTTGAGTTCCACATACAGCTCCTCGAGCTTTGTGCAGTTCCGAGGCCTGCTGGGAAGTCCCAGTAAAGAGATTGGATGTGAATCTTAGCACACTGATTTCACCAGACGACTCACAGATGCTTGCATCGATCTGCCCTGCAAAGGAGTTGTACCCTGCATCGAACACGTTGGAGACGCTCTGAACCACGGAGCGTGGGGTGGGAGCCACAGAAGTTGTTGTAGGATATGTTGAAGAGATCGATCAGTGGGAGAGAAATGTTGTCTGGGAGTGTGCCAGCAAGCTCGTTGTAGCTGAGGTCGAGCTGCTGCAGCCTCTGGAGCTGGAACACAGGAGCGGGGACGGAACCACGGAAGTAGTTGTCGGAGAGGTTGAGCCACTGGAGCTGGTCCAGCTGCGCGAGAGAGAGCGGCAGCTCGCCCCGCAGACTCTGGCCATGGAGGTCCAACCGGACAACCCTCCCGCTGCCATCGCACATGACACCTTGCCATGCACAGCAGCTGGCCGCGTCGGAGGTCCCAGTTTGGGGAACGTCCAGCCAGCGACGCCACCCCTTCTAGACCTTTGGAGAAGACCCTCCAGGGGCTTTAAGATCACCCGTCGCAGGAGCTGGAGCTCTGGTTCAGGGAGTTGATTGGAGACAGGAAGAGCAGCAGCAGTACCAAGACAGACAAGCACATGAAGAAACGGCATGGCCATGTGGCGGTGCGTTGCATCAAGAAATGATCCATAGAAGCAAAGGATCGATGCAGCACAGTGATGACGCTGGGCGGGGAAGAAGGCTTCTTGCTCGTTGTTTTCAGGAACCTTCAGAACATCTAGGCCGTCTCCGGACGATGACCCGCGTGAGTGGAGCTGGCCACTCCAGTGTTGACGGTGACCCGTGTGAGTGGAGCCGGCCACTCCGGTGGGTTGATCGTGGCAGGCAAGCTGTCCCAAATCCACTTTTTACGGCCCGCGTGTTGACTGGCCGAGCCGCCCGTCGGCGCACGGCTGGAAGCGTGCCAAGTTTTTTTTTTCCCGAAAGATTGCCTTACCATTAGAACGTGCTTCATTAAGTGAAAGATTAGAAACACACAACACATATCACCGCTAGTGATGGGCAAACAAGATTGTAATAACTAATAAATAATAACGCGACAAAAAGGGCACGACGTGTAGTTACAGCTTAAGGCGTCAAGAGCAACACCTCACTGGCCACACTCAAGTCCATCGCAAGTACAGGCATGAGCTTGCGCATCATGTCCCACCTCGAAGTGGGTGCCGTTGATGGTAGATATATACTAAAAATTATTATAAAAACATGCCATCAACCAAGGGAGCAATGTTACTAAAAGATTATTATTCCTAATGATTTGTATGAGTTTTGTAACATATTCAGTTTTGCAAAAAAAAAAAAAAAATCCAAAAAATGAGTAGTAAATAGGAGAAAATGAGAAACAGCAGAAAAAGGATCGAATCAAATTCGTTGGTAAAATTCTAGGTACCTCAAAGACAAAGAAAACAATTCGTAAAGGATGGGACCCACCTGTGGAAATGTGGGGCCCGACGGACAATTTAGCTCGTGTACAACTTAGCTCTATTCTCGAGGGGTTTAAGACGTAAGTCGTATGTAAGCGTGGTGCTTAGATATGAGTTATTTGGTGGATGACATCTATATTCTAGGTCGGGTAAGGTAGTTCGTGAGGGGAGGGTGATGCTGATTGGAGTCTTCTATAATCCTCCCCTCCGTTTATAGACCCTAGTTGATGTTTCTTATGCTATATAATTATGATTTAGATGTACTATAGACAAGAACATTTGACTTGCTATGCTTAGACTTAATGATTGGTAGTTATTTAGAAGTCTTTTACCCATAGAGTACTTATGATTGTCTTTACCATATTAGTTGAGTCTTTATATCTCTTGTCTCTCCAATATACCTTAGTTATTAATACCTTAGTTATTATTACCTTAGTTTGTTAAAATTGTTTTAGTTATCATTATTGTTTTTAATATTTACTTTAGTTATTTTAGTTATCTTTTATTAGTTACCTTTATAGCTTTTATCTATTGTTTTATTTACCCCCCGCTAAAGTATTGGAATGATTGATTTATTATAAATAGTCATAATATAGATTTGTTATGAATCATATGAATGTTGCCTCCGCAGTCCTTTCTTTGAAAAATATAAATTATGATACCCGGAATACTCTAGGAGAAATGTTACAATGATGTAGGGTTAATTTTCGTGAGTTATATTTGTCGCGCTTGTGGATATAAATTATTTATATATGTGACTAGTAAGTATAAATTTATTTTATACCAAGTATTTCTAGGCGCCGTTAGCGATAATATGTTTTGTTTCTACCCTTTTAGCGACACGTTTGGAAATGCCAACAAACATTTGTGGCGCCTTTGCCGGGAAGGAAGAGTAAATATGGCTCTAGAATAATAAACACTTATAAATAAATAATAACCTTTGCTTTAGCAGGATTGCCCTTGTTTTGTTTTTGTTTTTATTTATTTCAGGTAAGATCATATTTGGTTGTGGATCATCAGATTCTCATCAATTTATTATCTACCAGATTTGAAGAAGAAGTTTTGAAGTCGACTTTTTGAAGTTATGGCATACAAGGCTCTGCACGAATTCGAACTCCTAGCATTGAGAATATTGGTGTTGGGACCAACACTAGACATCAATAAAGAAGAGTTTGAGTTGGGAAGTCAAGCCTCATCAATCTGATTCAAACCATCACTTTCGATTGGAAAGTTACATGAAGATGTCATCGCACCATATTTTTTTCCGAGATCCTGAAGCACCATCGTCATCAAGAATATTTCTCAAGACATCGTATTACTTCGTTTGTTCTCATTGGAGGGACGAGCGAACCATTGGTTCTATATGAGCAAGGATAGATTCAAGACATGGGAATTATGTGTGTCGAAACGCATTTTTTTTAGAAGTATTTCCCAAAATTGAAAACCAACTTGTTAAGAGGGAAAAATTACAACATTCTAGCAGCTGAAGGGAGAACCTATTCGGATGCATAGGGAGTTTTCAAGATTAACCTTCTTCCAGAGATTAATTAGAAGATCATAAGAACAACTAGAAGTTACTCTTGGAGGATCATTTATGTCCCTCACTTTTGAAGAAGCTCAAGATATCATGAGAGGATATCAAAAAATCATGGATGGACATTATAAAACATTCAACCATGCCATGAAAGTGAAGCAATACCAGAAGAAGTATGCGCCCTATCTACTAAGATGGATGTGTTATTAGATTGGCTTGAGTAGAGAGCAAACTACAAAAGAGATAGACAAGTCATTCAAGATGCATACACCACGCAAAATCAGAAAAGAAAGTGTTTGGAGTCCTTTGAATCCCAAGATCTCAATATTATCAGTTCACAGCAGAAGGACCAAGGAGGGATTCAACCAAAGTCAACAAATCAAGGTAAGTACAAGGTGAGTATAAAACTAAACAACCTCCTTTGATGGAATTAAAAAAAACTAGTTTTATGGGTCCAGTGCCATTATTTCCTCCAGGTATATATTGTTTAGCGTTGTTTTATGTAACAAGACGACAAACTCCCCAAAACAATTAAAAACTCACACACAAACACTAAATCGAAAGCACTTGCGGATGCCGGATGGTGTAATGTGCGCATGACGAGCTCTTTGGCACCTGGCATGCGTTGGGCGCCCGGCCCACGGGCCCAATCCTTGGCCGCCGTCCATGGTCTACCGGACGGGGACCGAGCGCTCGAACACTTGTTTTTCCTACTACTAGTAGTAATCGAGGACTTGGCATAGCTCAGTTGCTAAGGTTCCCGGGTGTGGGAGCGACCGCTCGCCGAGGGTTCGATTCCAGCTGCGACAAATTTGCGTGCCTCACCGAGCAGGCCCCAGCCCCGCCGGAACGTTTTCGAAAGCATTTGTCTCTTCGCTGTGGAACCTTCAAAGGGAATGTGGCGCCTCGCCGCCCTCCATGGGAGTTAATAGATTCACGGCGCTCACCGCCTCACGAGGGTTAATAGATTACGGTGATTTCAAAAAGGCCTTAATCTTTCATATATGTATGTAGCAAGAGTTGTAGGTCTGATTGTACCGGGTGGTGTATGTAGTGTGGAGTGTGCGTGTGTATGGTTAGATACTACAGTTTATACCAAAATTTAGAGGCAACTAAAAAAGAAAACTAGTAGTAGTAATCAATATAACTGCGTAAAAGTGCTGGGAGTTGGCCAGTTGGGTTTAGAAGCTCCACGAGCCAAGCGCGCGATTGAACGCAAGTGTATCCATTCACCCGGTCAAACAGTCAACAGAGGGCACCGGTAAGATCGAATCGAAAGGACGAAAGCGTCGTGCCCCCACCTCTTTTCAGTCGCAGTTATGAACTGGCGTGTGTGGCTCGCACAAGCGATATCGATCGCAAAAACAGGTTAAAAAACAGATATCGATCCCAAAAACCGTGGCGCTCACTCTATAAATACGGCTTCCGACCCCAAGCGTGTGGCCTCCACGCTCGTTCGCCATCTCCATTTGCAACTGCTCCTTCCATCTCATCGCCCCTTGCAGCTCGATCCGCGTTTGCGTTCCACTTCCGTCCATATGGCTCCCAACCTCAGCTCCTGACGCCCCTAAGGTCCCCTCCAAGCGGATACACGGAGAGGTCGACGTCGAGGCAGCAGCGGCGGTAGTCCATGGATCGCCCGCCGGCGGCGTCGAAGTCGACTACCTGGCCCGTGCGCAGTGGCTCCGCGCCGCCGTCCTCGGCGCCAACGACGGGCTTGTCTCCGTGGCGTCCCTCATGATCGGCGTGGGCGCCGTCGCCCAGGCCATCGGGAGATGCTGGTGTCGGGCCTGGCAGGGCTCGTGGCCGGCGCCTTCAGCATGGCCATCGGCGAGTTCGTGTCCGTGTACGCGCAGTACGACATCCAGGTGGCGCACTCGAAGCGCCGCGCCCGCGGCAGCGACGACGGCAGCGAAGGCGCCGACGAGGAGCGCCTGCCGAGCCCGACGAAGCGCCGCGGCCGCGTCGGCACTGGCGTTCGCGGTGGGCGCGGCGCTGCCGCTGCTGTCTGGCGGCTTCGTGCGGCCCTGGGCGATCAGAGTCGCGGCGGTGTTCGCGGCCACCAGCCTGGGCCTGGCCGTCCCGCTCCCGCGGGCGCGTACCTGGGCGGCGCCAGCATCGTCCGCTCCGGGCTCCGCGTGCTCCTGGGTGGGTGGCTGGCCATGGCGGCCACGTACGGGATCCTCTGGCTCTTCGGCAGGCGTTCAAGACGCACGTCGATTCGGCATAGATCATGTGCCCACGGTGTGATCGAGGACACGGTATACGACGATGGGCACATGGGGTCTCTCTGATCAGTTCGATCACGGACTTGCAATACATCATGGTCACATTAGTTCCACTGAAGTAATCCAGTAGAGCTAGTATGGTAACGTGGTGATGCCCATAGTCGGACTCGGAAATCACAATGGCCTTCAACTGATTGCTGTGTGATATGGCAGCTCAAGTGTATTTTTAATCTATGTTAACTTGTTCTTTATTTCGAGACCAAAGAATAATTATATTAAACTGTAGCATGTGTTTATTTTTAATCTATGTTAACTTGTTCTTTATTTCGAGGACAAAAGAGTAATTATTATATTAAATTATACAGCTAGGTATTGTCATGTTACAAGCACTCTGAAAGTATAACCAGATCGAAACGGTTCTTTATCTATGTCTAACCACGCTTCGTATAGTTTCCAAATTTCAATCCCTAATCTATATATCTTGATTCATATGAATGGCCATATAGGCAAACACTAAGCAACATGGGTGAGCATAGACACCCAACGAATGATGATCAACATTCCTTAGGTAGAAATGAGCATAATTCTTTTATTTATTCCTTCTTTCTTCTATCACCGAAGGATGAGGAAAATTGATTTGAATCTTCCCAACTCAATACTTGCATACTAGAGAAAATTATTCCACGAAGGCAAGTCCCGTATTGATGTCCTTGTCCGAGAACCTAATTCTCCCATGTCGCCAAGCCGAGCAAGTTACTGACACCATCATGGTAGCCTTGGAAAACAAAATCCACCCTACCTCTTTTGCGTTGTTGGAAAGGAGGAGATAAATTCCTAATACCAAGAAACTTGGCATGGAGAAACTCATCATCATGGAATGGATGATTGTCAAAGGATTTTGGAGAATCGCATTTCCTAAGAAATTTTTCCCTGCACTCCTTTTGGTGAAACA
>JADLZK010010667.1:0-50990 GCA_015847255.1 Hyparrhenia diplandra | reverse complement strand
GCATCAAAACAAGAAGGGGAACGACACTGAAAGGTACATAGGAAGTTAGGGTGGATAGGTTAGACGATGGTAGGATCAATTACATTGCGCTCCCCAACCGCTAATATATGTTTCTAGATGTGACATTAGGGATCGCTGGCGCTGATTTCCGCAAAGACTTGTTTAGAGTGAAATCTTGAATTCCGCCGAAAAATCTCTTTGTCGACCCTACGCATCAAACAAGAAGGGGAACAAATAATTTAAAGGTACATTGGAAGTTTGGGTGGATGGGCTAGATGATGGTAGGATCAATTACATTGGCGCTCCCCAACCGTTAATTTATGTTTCTAGATGTGACATTAGATCACCGGGCGCCGATTTCAAATAAACTCAAAAATAAAGAGAAGTTTCCAATCCGCAATAGAATCGAGCTAGACTTTTTTCACGATTGTGGAATCAAATGGTTCATCCTAGAGAACCTAAATTAGAACAAGTGGACCATTAGAGAGTTTTTCCAAGAATCACGTGTCATAGGCCTCATAGCAAAGACTTGTTTAGAGTGAAATCTTGGAATTCGCCGAAAATCTCTATGTCGACCTACGCATCAAACAAGAAGGGGAACGACACAAAAGGTACATAGGAAGTTAGGGTGGATAGGTTAGACGATGGTAGGATCAATTACGCTATGCTCCCCAACCGTTAGTATATATTTCTGGTTGTGACGTTAGGGTATGCCGGCGCTGATTTCAGCGCCGAACTCAAAACAAGGAGAAGAAGTTTCCAATCCGCCTATAGGATCGAGCTAGACTTTTTCACGGTTGTGGAATCAAATGCCTCACCCTAGAGAACCTAAATTTGAACAAGTGGACCATTAGAGAGTTTTTCAAGAATCACCTGTCATAGGCCTCAAAGTAGCACTTGTTTAGAGTGAAATCTTTGAATTCCATCCAAATATCTATGTCGACCCACGCATCAAACAAGAAGGGGAACGGTTAAAGACACGAAAGGTACATAGGAAGTTAGGGTGGATAGGTTAGACGATGGTAGGATCAATTACATTGCGCTCCCCAACCGTTAATATATGTTTGTAGATGTGACATTAGATCGGGATCGGCGCTGATTTCAACGCCGAACTCAAAAATAAAGAGAAGTTTCCAAACCCGCAATAGAATCGAAGCTAGACTTTTTCACGGTTGTGGAATCAAATGGTTCATCCTAGAGAACCTAAATTTGAACAAGTGGACCATTAGAGAGTTTTTCCAAGAATCACCTATCATAGGCCTCAAAGTAGCACTTGTTTAGAGGAAATCTTTGAATTCGCCAAAAATCTATATGTCCCACCTACGCATCAAAACAAGAAGGGGAACGACACGAAAGGTACATAGGAAGTTAGGTGGATAGGTTAGACGATGGTAGGATCAATTACGCTATGCTCCCCAACCGTTAGTATATATTTCTAGATTGTGACGTTAGGGTATCTCGGGCGCTGATTTCAGCGCCAACTCAAAACAAGGAGAAGTTCCAATCCGCTATAGGATCGAGCTACACTTTTTCGCGTTGTGGAATCAAATGCCTCACCCTAGAGAACCTAAATTTGAACAAGTGGGCCATTAGAGAGTTTTTCTAAGAATCACTTGTCATAGGCCTCAAAGTAGCACTTGTTTAGAGGAAATCTTTGAATTCGGCCAAAAATCTCTATGTCGACCTACGCATCAAAAACAAGAAGGGGAACGACACGAAAGGTACATAGGAAGTTAGGGTGGATAGGTTAGACGATGGTAGGATCAATTACATTGCGCTCCCCAACCGTTAATATATGTTTCTAGATGTGACATTAGGGATCGGCCGGGCGCTGATTTCAAAGCCAACTCTAAACAAAGAGAAGTTTCCAATCCGCTATAGGATCGAAGCTAGACTTTTTCACGGTTGTGGAATCAAATGCCTCACCCTAGAGAACCTAAATTTGAACAAGTGGACCATTAGAGAGTTTTTCAAGAATCACCCGTCATAGGCCTCAAAGTAGCACTTGTTTAGAGTGAAATCTTTGAATTCCGCCAAAAATCTCTATGTCGACCTACGCATCAAAACAAGAGAAGGGGAACAACACGGAAAGGTACATAGGAAGTTAGGGTGGATAGGTTAGATGATGGTAGGATCAATTACATTGGCGCTCCCCAACCGTTAATATATGTTTCTAGATGTGACATTAGGGGATCACCGGGCGCTGATTTCAGCTTTAACTCAAAATAAAGAGAAGTTTCCAATCCGCAATAGAATCGAGCTAGACTTTTTTCGGCTTGGTTGTGGAATCAAATGGTTCATCCTAGAGAACCTAAATTTGAACAAGTGGACCATTAGAGAGTTTTTCCAAGAATCACCTATCATAGGCCTCAAAGTAGCACTTGTTTAGAGTGAAATCTTTGAATTCCGTCAAAAATCTCTATGTCGACCCACGCATCAAAACAAGAAGGGGAACGACACCTAAAGGTACATAGGAAGTTAGGGTGGATAGGTTAGACGATGGTAGGATCAATTACATTGCGCTCCCCAACCGCTAATATATATGTTTCTAGATGTGACATTAGGGGATATCTTTGCGCTGATTTCAGCGAACTCAAAAACAAAGAGAAAGTTTCCAATCCGCAATAGAATCGAGCTAGACTTTTTTTCACGGTTGTGGAATCAAATGGTTCATCCTAGAGAACCTAAATTTGAACAAGTGGACCATTAGAGAGTTTTTCCAAGAATCACCTGTCATAGGCCTCAAAGTAGCACTTGTTTAGAGGAAATCTTTGAATTCCGTCAAAAATCTCTATGTCGACCTACGTGCATCAAACAAGAAGGGGAACGACACGAAAGGTACATAGGAAGTTAGGGTGGATAGGTTAGACGATGGTAGGATCAATTACGCTGCGCTCCCCCAACCGTTAATATATGTTTCTAGATGTGACATTAGGTATGCCGGGCGCTGATTTCAGCGAACTCAAAACAAAGAGAAGTTTCCAATCCGCCTATAGGATCGAGCTAGACTTTTTCACGGTTGTGGAATCAAATGCCTCACCCTAGAGAACCTAAATTTGAACAAGTGGACCATTAGAGAGTTTTTCCAAGAATCACTTGTCATAGGCCTCAAAGTAGCACTTGTTTAGAGTGAAATCTTTGAATTCCTTCCAAAAATCTCTATGTCGACCCTACGCATCAAAACAAGAAGGGGAAACGACACCTAAAGGTACATAGGAAGTTAGGTGGATAGGTTAGACGATGGTAGGATCAATTACATTGCGTTCCCCAACCGTTAATATATGTTTCTAGATGTGACATTAGGGATCACCGGCGCTGATTTCAGCGAACTCAAAAACAAAGAGAAGTTTCCAATCCGCAATAGAATCGAAGCTAGACTTTTTCACGGTTGTGGAATCAAATGGTTCATCCTAGAGAACCTAAATTTGAACAAGTGGACCATTAGAGAGTTTTTCCAAGAATCACCTGTCATAGGCCTCAAAGTAGCACTTGTTTAGAGTGAAATCTTTGAATTCCACAAAAATCTATATGTCACCTACGCATCAAAACAAGAAGGGGAACCATACACGAAGGTACATAGGAAGTTAGGGTGGATAGGTTAGACGATGGTAGGATCAATTACATTGCGCCCCCAACCGTTAATATATGTTTCTAGATGTGACATTAGGGACTGCCGGGCGCTGATTTCAAGAAACTCAAAACAAAGGAGAAGTTTCCAATCCGCTATAGGATCGAAGCTAGACTTTTTCACGGTTGTGGAATCAAATGCCTCACCCTAGAGAACCTAAATTTGAACAAGTGGACCATTAGAGAGTTTTTCCAAGAATCACTTGTCATAGGCCTCAAAGTAGCACTTGTTTAGAGTGAAATCTTTGAATTCCGCCAAAAAATCTCTATGTCGACCTACGCGCATCAAAACAAGAAGGGGAACGGACACGAAAGGTACATAGGAAGTTAGGGTGGATAGGTTAGACGATGGTAGGATCAATTACATTGCGCCCCCAACCGTTAATATATGTTTCTAGATGTGACATTAGGGATCGCCGGGCGCTGATTTCAGCGCAACTCAAAACAAAGAGAAGTTTCCAATCCGCTATAGAATCGAAGCTAGACTTTTTCACGGTTGTGGAATCAAATGCCTCATCCTAGAGAACCTAAATTTGAACAAGTGGACCATTAGAGAGTTTTTCCAAGAATCACCCGTCATAGGCCTCAAAGTAGCACTTGTTTAGAGTGAAATCTTTGAATTCCGCCAAAAATCTCTATGTCGACCCACGCATCAAACAAGAAGGGGAACGACACCTAAAGGTACATAGGAAGTTAGGGTGGATAGGTTAGACGATGGTAGGATCAATTACATTGCGCTCCCCAACCGCTAATATATGTTTCTAGATGTGACATTAGGGATCGCTGGGCGCTGATTTCAGCCGCAACTCAAAAATAAAGAGAAGTTTCCAATCCGCAATAGAATCGAAGCTAGACTTTTTCACGGTTGTGGAATCAAATGGTTCATCCTAGAGAACCTAAATTTGAACAAGTGGACCATTAGAGAGTTTTTCCAAGAATCACCTGTCATAGGCCTCAAAGTAGCACTTGTTTAGAGTGAAATCTTTGAATTCCGTCAAAATCTCTATGTCGACCCACGCATCAAAACAAGAAGGGGAACGCACACCTAAAGGTACATAGGAAGTTAGGTGGATAGGTTAGACGATGGTAGGATCAATTACGCTATGCGCGCTCCCCAACCGCTAGTATATATTTCTAGTTGTGACATTAGGGTATGCTTTGGGCGCTGATTTCAGCGCGAACTCAAAACAAAGAGAAGTTTCCAATCCGCTATAGGATCGAGCTAGACTTTTTCACGGTTGTGGAATCAAATGCCTCACCCTAGAGAACCTAAATTTGAACAAGTGGACCATTAGAGAGTTTTTCTAAGAATCACTTGTCATAGGCCTCAAAGTAGCACTTGTTTAGAGTGAAATCTTTGAATTCGTCAAAAAATCTCTATGTCGACCCTACGCATCAAAACAAGAAGGGGAACGACACGAAAGGTACATAGGAAGTTAGGTGGATAGGTTAGACGATGGTAGGATCAATTACATTGCGCTCCCCAACCGCTAATATATGTTTCTAGATGTGACATTAGGGATCGGCGGGCGCTGATTTCAGCGCGAACTCAAAACAAAGAGAAGTTTCCAATCCGCTATAGAATCGAAGCTAGACTTTTTCACGGTTGTGGAATCAAATGGTTCATCCTAGAGAACCTAAATTTGAACAAGTGGACCATTAGAGAGTTTTTCCAAGAATCACCGGTCATAGGCCTCAAAGTAGCACTTGTTTAGAGTGAAATCTTTGAATTCAAAAAAATCTCTATGTCGACCTACGCATCAAAAAGAAGAAGGGGAAACGACACCTAAAGGTACATAGGAAGTTAGGGTGGATAGGTTAGACGATGGTAGGATCAATTACGCTATGCTCCCCAACCGTTAGTATATATTTCTAGATTGTGACGTTAGGGTATGCCGGCGCTGATTTCAGCGTACTCAAAAAACAAAGAGAAGTTTCCAATCCGCTATAGGATCGAGCTAGACTTTTTCAACGGTTGTGGAATCAAATGCCTCACCCTAGAGAACCTAAATTTGAACAAGTGGACCATTAGAGAGTTTTTCTAAGAATCACTTGTCATAGGCCTCAAAGTAGCACTTGTTTAGAGGAAATCTTTGAATTCCGTCAAAAATCTCTATGTCGACCTAATGCATCAAAACAAGAAGGGGAACAAATATGAAAAAGGTACATAGGAAGTTAGGGTGGATAGGTTAGACGATGGTAGGATCAATTACATTGAGCTCCCCAACCGTTAATATATGTTTCTAGATGTGACATTAGGGATCGGCCGGCGCTGATTTCAGCGCTCAAAATAAAGAGAAGTTTCCAATCCGCAATAGAATCGAAGCTAGACTTTTTCACGGTTGTGGAATCAAATGGTTCATCCTAGAGAACCTAAATTTGAACAAGTGGACCATTAGAGAGTTTTTCCAAGAATCACCTATCATAGGCCTCAAAGTAGCACTTGTTTAGAGTGAAATCTTTGAATTCCGTCAAAAATCTCTATGTCGACCTACGCATCAAAACAAGAAGGGGAACGACACAAAAAAGGTACATAGGAAGTTAGGTGGATAGGTTAGACGATGGTAGGATCAATTACGCTATGCGCTCCCCAACCGTTAGTATATATTTCTAGATGTGACGTTAGGGGATATGCCGGGCGCTGATTTCAAGCGCGAACTCAAAACAAAGAGAAGTTTCCAATCCGCCTATAGGATCGAGCTAGACTTTTTTTCACGGTTGTGGAATCAAATGCCTCACCCTAGAGAACCTAAATTTGAACAAGTGGACCATTAGAGAGTTTTTCTAAGAATCACTTGTCATAGGCCTCAAAGTAGCACTTGTTTAGAGTGAAATCTTTGAATTCCGTCAAAAATCTCTATGTCGACCCTCACGCATCGAAACAAGAAGGGGAACGACACCTAAAGGTACATAGGAAGTTAGGGTGGATAGGTTAGACGATGGTAGGATCAATTACATTGCGCTCCCCAACCGCTAATATATGTTTCTAGATGTGACATTAGGGATCGGCCGGGCGCTGATTTCAGCGCGAACTCAAAACAAAAAGAGAAGTTTCCAATCCGCTATAGGATCGAAGCTAGACTTTTTCGGGTTGTGGAATCAAATGGTTCATCCTAGAGAACCTAAATTTGAACAAGTGGACCATTAGAGAGTTTTTCCAAGAATCACCTGTCATAGGCCTCATAGCAAAGTAGCACTTGTTTAGAGTGAAATCTTTGAATTCCGTCAAAAATCTCTATGTCGACCTACGCATCAAAACAAGAAGGGGAACGACACCTAAAGGTACATAGGAAGTTAGGTGGATAGGTTAGACGATGGTAGGATCAATTACGCTATGCGCTCCCCCAACCGTTAGTATATATTTCTAGATTGTGACATTAGGGTATGCCGGGCGCTGATTTCAGCGCGAACTCAAAACAAAGAGAAGTTCCAATCCGCTATAGGATCGAGCTAGACTTTTTCGCGGTTGTGGAATCAAATGCCTCACCCTAGAGAACCTAAATTTGAACAAGTGGACCATTAGAGAGTTTTTCTAAGAATCACTTGTCATAGGCCTCAAAGTAGCACTTGTTTAGAGTGAAATCTTTGAATTCCGTCAAAAATCTCTATGTCGACCTACGCATCGAAACAAGAAGGGGAACGACACCTAAAGGTACATAGGAAGTTAGGGTGGATAGGTTAGACGATGGTAGGATCAATTACATTGCGCCCCCAACCGTTAATATATGTTTCTAGATGTGACATTAGGGGATCGCCGGGCGCTGATTTCAGCGCGAACTCAAAACAAAGAGAAAGTTTCCAATCCGCTATAGGATCGAAGCTAGACTTTTTCACGGTTGTGGAATCAAATGGTTCATCCTAGAGAACCTAAATTTGAACAAGTGGACCATTAGAGAGTTTTTCCAAGAATCACCTGTCATAGGCCTCAAAGTAGCACTTGTTTAGAGTGAAATCTTTGAATTCCCGTCAAAAATCTCTATGTCGACCTACGCATCGAAACAAGAAGGGGAACGACACGAAAAGGTACATAGGAAGTTAGGTGGATAGGTTAGACGATGGTAGGATCAATTACGCTGCGCTCCCCAACCGTTAGTATATATTTCTAGATGTGACATTAGGGTATGCCGGGCGCTGATTTCAGCGCGAACTCAAAACAAAGAGAAGTTTCCAATCCGCTATAGGATCGAAGCTAGACTTTTTCACGGTTGTGGAATCAAATGCCTCACCCTAGAGAACCTAAATTTGAACAAGTGGACCATTAGAGAGTTTTTCAAGAATCACCCGTCATAGGCCTCAAAGTAGCACTTGTTTAGAGTGAAATCTTTGAATTCCGTCAAAAATCTCTATGTCGACCTACGCATCAAAAACAAGAAGGGGAACAACACGAAAAGGTACATTGGAAGTTAGGGTGGATAGGTTAGATGATGGTAGGATCAATTACATTGCGCTCCCCAACCGTTAATATATGTTTCTAGATGTGACATTAGGGATCGCCGGCGCTGATTTCAGCGAACTCAAAATAAAGAGAAGTTTCCAATCCGCAATAGAATCGAAGCTAGACTTTTTTCACGGTTGTGGAATCAAATGGTTCATCCTAGAGAACCTAAATTTGAACAAGTGGACCATTAGAGAGTTTTTCCAAGAATCACGTGTCATAGGCCTCAAAGCAGCACTTGTTTAGAGTGAAATCTTGGAATTCCGTCGAAAAATCTCTATGTCGACCTACGCATCAAAACAAGAAGGGGAACGACACAAAAAGGTACATAGGAAGTTAGGGTGGATAGGTTAGACGATGGTAGGATCAATTACGCTTGCGCTCCCCAACCGTTAGTATATATATATTTCTAGATGTGACGTTAGGGTATGCCGGGCGCTGATTTCAGCGCGAACTCAAAACAAGGAGAAGTTTCCAATCCGCCTATAGGATCGAGCTAGACTTTTTCACGGTTGTGGAATCAAATGCCTCACCCTAGAGAACCTAAATTTGAACAAGTGGACCATTAGAGAGTTTTTCTAAGAATCACCTGTCATAGGCCTCAAAGTAGCACTTGTTTAGAGTGAAATCTTTGAATTCCGTCAAAAATCTCTATGTCGACCTGCGTACCAAAACAAGAAGGGGAACGACACGAAAGGTACATAGGAAGTTAGGGTGGATAGGTTAGACGATTGTAGGATCAATTACATTGCGTTCCCCAACCGTTAATATATGTTTCTAGATGTGACATTAGGGATCGCCGGGCGCTGATTTCAGCGAACTCAAAAACAAAGAGAAGTTTCCAATCCGCAATAGAATCGAGCTAGACTTTTTCACGGTTGTGGAATCAAATGGTTCATCCTAGAGAACCTAAATTTGAACAAGTGGACCATTAGAGAGTTTTTCCAAGAATCACCTATCATAGGCCTCAAAGTAGCACTTGTTTAGAGTGAAATCTTTGAATTCGGTCAAAAATCTATGTCGACCTACGCAAAACAAGAAGGGGAACGACACGAAAGGTACATAGGAAGTTAGGTGGATAGGTTAGACGATGGTAGGATCAATTACATTGCGCTCCCCAACCGTTAATATATGTTTCTAGATGTGACGTTAGGGATATCCGGGCGCTGATTTCAGCGCGAACTCAAAACAAAGAGAAGTTTCCAATCCGCCTATAGGATCGAGCTAGACTTTTTCGGGTTGTGGAATCAAATGCCTCACCCTAGAGAACCTAAATTTGAACAAGTGGACCATTAGAGAGTTTTTCTAAGAATCACTTGTCATAGGCCTCAAAGTAGCACTTGTTTAGAGTGAAATCTTTGAATTCGGCCAAAAATCTCTATGTCGACCCACGCATCAAACAAGAAGGGGAACGACACGAAAGGTACATAGGAAGTTAGGGTGGATAGGTTAGACGATGGTAGGATCAATTACATTGCGCGCCCCAAACCGTTAATATATGTTTCTAGATGTGACATTAGGGATCTGCCGGGCGCTGATTTCATACGAACTCAAAACAAAGAGAAGTTTCCAATCCGCTATAGGAATCGAGCTAGACTTTTTCACGGTTGTGGAATCAAATGGTTCATCCTAGAGAACCTAAATTTGAACAAGTGGACCATTAGAGAGTTTTTCCAAGAATCACCGTCATAGGCCTCAAAGCAGCACTTGTTTAGAGTGAAATCTTTGAATTCCGTCAAAAATCTCTATGTCGACCTACGCATCAAAAAGAAGAAGGGGAACGACACGAAAGGTACATAGGAAGTTAGGGTGGATAGGTTAGACGATGGTAGGATCAATTACGCTGCGCTCCCCAACCGTTAATATATGTTTCTAGATGTGACATTAGGGATATGCGGGCGCTGATTTCAGCGCGAACTCAAAACAAAGAGAAGTTTCCAATCCGCTATAGGATCGAGCTAGACTTTTTCACGGTTGTGGAATCAAATGCCTCACCCTAGAGAACCTAAATTTGAACAAGTGGACCATTAGAGAGTTTTTCTAAGAATCACCCGTCATAGGCCTCAAAGTAGCACTTGTTTAGAGTGAAATCTTTGAATTCCGTCAAAAATCTCTATGTCGACCTACGCATCAAACAAGAAGGGGAACGACACGGAAGGTACATAGGAAGTTAGGGTGGATAGGTTAGACGATGGTAGGATCAATTACATTGCGCTCCCCAACCGTTAATATATGTTTCTAGATGTGACATTAGGGATCTGCCGGGCGCTGATTTCAGCGCGAACTCAAAACAAAGAGAAGTTTCCAATCCGCAATAGAATCGAGCTAGACTTTTTCACGGTTGTGGAATCAAATGGTTCATCCTAGAGAACCTAAATTTGAACAAGTGGACCATTAGAGAGTTTTTCCAAGAATCACCTGTCATAGGCCTCAAAGTAGCACTTGTTTAGAGGAAATCTTTGAATTCCGTCGAAAATCTCTATGTCGACCTACGCATCAAAACAAGAAGGGGAACGACACCTAAAGGTACATAGGAAGTTAGGTGGATAGGTTAGACGATGGTAGGATCAATTACGCTATGCTCCCCAACCGCTAGTATATATTTCTAGATGTGACGTTAGGGTATGCCGGGCGCTGATTTCAGCGCGAACTCAAAACAAGGAGAAGTTTCCAATCCGCTATAGGATCGAAGCTAGACTTTTTCATGGTTGTGGAATCAAATGCCTCACCCTAGAGAACCTAAATTTGAACAAGTGGACCATTAGAGAGTTTTTCTAAGAATCACTTGTCATAGGCCTCAAAGTAGCACTTGTTTAGAGTGAAATCTTTGAATTCCGTCAAAAATCTCTATGTCGACCTACGCATCAAAACAAGAAGGGGAACAACACGAAAGGTACATAGGAAGTTAGGGTGGATAGGTTAGACGATGGTAGGATCAATTACATTGCGCTCCCCAACCGTTAATATATGTTTCTAGATGTGACATTAGGGATCGCCGGCGCCGATTTCAGCGCGAACTCAAAACAAAGAGAAGTTTCCAATCCGCAATAGAATCGAAGCTAGACTTTTTCACGGTTGTGGAATCAAATGGTTCATCCTAGAGAACCTAAATTTGAACAAGTGGACCATTAGAGAGTTTTTCCAAGAATCACCTGTCATAGGCCTCAAAGTAGCACTTGTTTAGAGTGAAATCTTTGAATTCCGCCAAAATCTCTATGTCGACCTACGCATCAAAACAAGAAGGGGAACGACACCTAAAGGTACATAGGAAGTTAGGGTGGATAGGTTAGACGATGGTAGGATCAATTACGCTATGCGCCCCAACCGCTAGTATATATTTCTAGATGTGACATTAGGGTATGCCGGGCGCTGATTTCAGCGCGAACTCAAAACAAGAGAAGTTTCCAATCCGCAATAGGATCGAGCTAGACTTTTTCACGGTTGTGGAATCAAATGCCTCACCCTAGAGAACCTAAATTTGAACAAGTGGACCATTAGAGAGTTTTTCAAGAATCACCGTCATAGGCCTCAAAGTAGCACTTGTTTAGAGTGAAATCTTTGAATTCCGTCAAAAATCTCTATGTCGACCCGCGCATCAAAAACAAGAAGGGGAACGACACGAAAAGGTACATAGGAAGTTAGGGTGGATAGGTTAGACGATGGTAGGATCAATTACATTGCGCTCCCCAACCGTTAATATATGTTTCTAGATGTGACATTAGGGATCGGCCGGGCGCTGATTTCAGCGCGAACTCAAAACAAAGAGAAGTTTCCAATCCGCAATAGGATCGAGCTAGACTTTTTCACGGTTGTGGAATCAAATGGTTCACCCTAGAGAACCTAAATTTGAACAAGTGGACCATTAGAGAGTTTTTCCAAGAATCACCTGTCATAGGCCTCAAAGTAGCACTTGTTTAGAGTGAAATCTTTGAATTCCGTCAAAAATCTCTATGTCCACCTACGCATCAAACAAGAAGGGGAACGACACGAAAGGTACATAGGAAGTTAGGGGTGGATAGGTTAGACGATGGTAGGATCAATTACATTGCGCTTCCCCAACCGTTAATATATGTTTCTAGATGTGACATTAGGGATCGGCCGGGCGCTGATTTCAGCAGCGAACTCAAAACAAAAGAGAAGTTTCCAATCCGCAATAGGATCGAAGCTAGACTTTTTCACGGGTTGTGGAATCAAATGCCTCACCCTAGAGAACCTAAATTTGAACAAGTGGACCATTAGAGAGTTTTTCCAAGAATCACTTGTCATAGGCCTCAAAGTAGCACTTGTTTAGAGTGAAATCTTTGAATTCCGTCAAAAATCTCTATGTCGACCTACGCATCAAAACAAGAAGGGGAACGACACGAAAAGGTACATAGGAAGTTAGGGTGGATAGGTTAGACGATGGTAGGATCAATTACATTGCGCGCTCCCCAACCGTTAATATATGTTTCTAGATGTGACATTAGGGATCTTTGCCGCGCTGATTTCAGCGCAACTCAAAACAAAGAGAAGTTTCCAATCCGCTATAGGATCGAGCTAGACTTTTTCACGGTTGTGGAATCAAATGCCTCACCCTAGAGAACCTAAATTTGAACAAGTGGACCATTAGAGAGTTTTTCCAAGAATCACCTGTCATAGGCCTCAAAGTAGCACTTGTTTAGAGTGAAATCTTTGAATTCCGTCAAAAATCTCTATGTCGACCTACGCATCAAAACAAGAAGGGGAACGACACGAAAAGGTACATAGGAAGTTAGGTGGATAGGTTAGACGATGGTAGGATCAATTACATTGCGCTCCCCAACCGTTAATATATGTTTCTAGATGTGACATTAGGGATCGCCGGGCGCTGATTTCAGCGCGAAACTCAAAAAAAAGAGAAGTTTCCAATCCGGCTATAGGATCGAGCTAGACTTTTTCACGGTTGTGGAATCAAATGCCTCACCCTAGAGAACCTAAATTTGAACAAGTGGACCATTAGAGAGTTTTTCCAAGAATCACCCGTCATAGGCCTCAAAGTAGCACTTGTTTAGAGTGAAATCTTTGAATTCCGTCAAAAATCTCTATGTCGACCTACGCGCATCAAAACAAGAAGGGGAACGACACGAAAGGTACATAGGAAGTTAGGGTGGATAGGTTAGACGATGGTAGGATCAATTACATTGCGCTCCCCAACCGTTAATATATGTTTCTAGATGTGACATTAGGGATCGGCCGGGCGCTGATTTCAGCCAAACTCAAAACAAAGAGAAGTTTCCAATCCGCTATAGGATCGAAGCTAGACTTTTTCACGGTTGTGGAATCAAATGCCTCACCCTAGAGAACCTAAATTTGAACAAGTGGACCATTAGAGAGTTTTTCAAGAATCACCGTCATAGGCCTCAAAGTAGCACTTTTTAGAGTGAAATCTTTGAATTCCGTCAAAAAATCTCTATGTCGACCTACGTATCAAAACAAGAAGGGGAACGACACGAAAGGTACATAGGAAGTTAGGGTGGATAGGTTAGACGATGGTAGGATCAATTACATTGCGCTCCCCAACCGTTAATATATGTTTCTAGATGTGACATTAGGGATCGCCGGGCGCTGATTTCAGCGCTCAACTCAAAACAAAGAGAAGTTTCCAATCCGCAATAGATCGAGCTAGACTTTTTCACGGTTGTGGAATCAAATGCCTCATCCTAGAGAACCTAAATTTGAACAAGTGGACCATTAGAGAGTTTTTCCAAGAATCACCTGTCATAGGCCTCAAAGTAGCACTTGTTTAGAGTGAAATCTTTGAATTCCGTCAAAAATCTCTATGTCGACCTACGCATCAAACAAGAAGAAGGAACGACGACACCTAAAGGTACATAGGAAGTTAGGGTGGATAGGTTAGACGATGGTAGGATCAATTACATTGCGCTCCCCAACCGTTAATATATGTTTCTAGATGTGACATTAGGGATCGCCGGGCGCTGATTTCAGCGCCAACTCAAAAACAAAGAGAAGTTTCCAATCCGCTATAGGATCGAGCTAGACTTTTTCACGGTTGTGGAATCAAATGCCTCACCCTAGAGAACCTAAATTTGAACAAGTGGACCATTAGAGAGTTTTTCAAGAATCACTTGTCATAGGCCTCAAAGTAGCACTTGTTTAGAGTGAAATCTTTGAATTCCGTCAAAAATCTCTATGTCGACCTGCGCATCAAAACAAGAAGGGGAACGACACGAAAGGTACATAGGAAGTTAGGGTGGATAGGTTAGACGATGGTAGGATCAATTACATTGCGCTCCCCAACCGTTAATATATGTTTCTAGATGTGACATTAGGGATCTGCCGGGCGCTGATTTCCGCGCGAACTCTAAACAAAGAGAAGTTTCCAATCCGCTATAGGATCGAAGCTAGACTTTTTCACGGTTGTGGAATCAAATGCCTCACCCTAGAGAACCTAAATTTGAACAAGTGGACAATTAGAGAGTTTTTCCAAGAATCACCGTCATAGGCCTCAAAGTAGCACTTTTTAGAGTGAAATCTTTGAATTCCGTCAAAAATCTCTATGTCGACCGCGCATCAAAACAAGAAGGGGAACGACACCTAAAGGTACATAGGAAGTTAGGGTGGATAGGTTAGACGATGGTAGGATCAATTACATTGCGTTCCCCAACCGTTAATATATGTTTCTAGATGTGACATTAGGGATCGCCGGGCGCTGATTTCAGCGCAACTCTAAACAAAGAGAAGTTTCCAATCCGCTATAGGATCGAGCTAGACTTTTTTCACGGTTGTGGAATCAAATGCCTCACCCTAGAGAACCTAAATTTGAACAAGTGGACCATTAGAGAGTTTTTCCAAGAATCACCGTCATAGGCCTCAAAGCAGCACTTGTTTAGAGTGAAATCTTGAATTCCGTCGAAAAATCTCTATGTCGACCTACGCATCAAAAACAAGAAGGGGAACAACACGAAAGGTACATTGGAAGTTAGGGTGGATGGGCTAGATGATGGTAGGATCAATTACATTGCGCTCCCCAACCGTTAATATATGTTTCTAGATGTGACATTAGGGGATCGGCGGCGCTGATTTCAGCGCGAACTCAAAATAAAGAGAAGTTTCCAATCCGGCAATAGAATCGAGCTAGACTTTTTCGCGATTGTGGAATCAAATGGTTCATCGTAGAGAACCTAAATTAGAACAAGTGGACCATTAGAGAGTTTTTCCAAGAATCACGTGTCATAGGCCTCATAGCAGCACTTGTTTAGAGTGAAATCTTGGAATTCCGTCGAAAATCTCTATGTCGACCTACGTACCGAAACAAGAAGGGGAACGACACAAAAGGTACATAGGAAGTTAGGGTGGATAGGTTAGACGATGGTAGGATCAATTACGTTGCATTCCCCAACCGTTAGTATATATTTCTGGTTGTGACGTTAGGGTATGCTGGCGCTGATTTCAGCGCGAACTCAAAACAAGGAGAAGTTCCAATCCGTCTATAGGATCGAGCTAGACTTTTTCACGGTTGTGGAATCAAATGCCTCACCCTAGCGAACCTAAATATGAACAAGTGGACCATTAGAGAGTTTTTCGAAGAATCACCTGTCATAGGCCTCAAAGTAGCACTTGTTTAGAGTGAAATCTTTGAATTCCGTCAAAAATCTCTATGTCGACCTGCGTACCGAAACAAGAAGGGGAACGACACGAAAGGTACATAGGAAGTTAGGGTGGATAGGTTAGACGATGGTAGGATCAATTACATTGCGTTCCCCAACCGTTAATATATGTTTCTAGATGTGACATTAGGGATCGGCCGGCGCTGATTTCCGCGCGAACTCTAAACAAAGAGAAGTTTCCAATCCGGCTATAGGATCGAGCTAGACTTTTTCACGGTTGTGGAATCAAATGCCTCACCCTAGCGAACCTAAATTTGAACAAGTGGACCATTAGAGAGTTTTTCAAGAATCACCGTCATAGGCCTCAAAGTAGCACTTGTTTAGAGTGAAATCTTTGAATTCCGTCAAAAATCTCTATGTCGACCCACGCATCAAAACAAGAAGGGGAACGACACGAAAGGTACATAGGAAGTTAGGGTGGATAGGTTAGACGATGGTAGGATCAATTACATTGCGCTTCCCCAACCGTTAATATATGTTTCTAGATGTGACATTAGGGATCTGCCGGGCGCTGATTTTCAGCGCGAACTCTAAAACAAAGAGAAGTTTCCAATCCGCTATAGGATCGAAGCTAGACTTTTTCACGGTTGTGGAATCAAATGCCTCACCCTAGAGAACCTAAATTTGAACAAGTGGACCATTAGAGAGTTTTTCCAAGAATCACCTGTCATAGGCCTCAAAGTAGCACTTGTTTAGAGTGAAATCTTGAATTCCGTCCGAAAATCTCTATGTCGACCTACGCATCAAAACAAGAAGGGGAACAACACGAAAGGTACATTGGAAGTTAGGGTGGATAGGTTAGATGATGGTAGGATCAATTACATTGCGCTCCCCAACCGTTAATATATGTTTCTAGATGTGACATTAGGGATCACCGGCGCTGATTTCAGCGAACTCAAAATAAAGAGAAGTTTCCAATCCGCAATAGAATCGAGCTAGACTTTTTCACGGTTGTGGAATCAAATGGTTCATCCTAGAGAACCTAAATTTGAACAAGTGGACCATTAGAGAGTTTTTCCAAGAATCACGTGTCATAGGCCTCATAGCAGCACTTGTTTAGAGTGAAATCTTTGAATTCCATCAAAAATCTCTATGTCGACCTACGCATCGAAACAAGAAGGGAACGACACAAAAGGTACATAGGAAGTTAGGGTGGATAGGTTAGACGATGGTAGGATCAATTACGTTGCATTCCCCAACCGTTAGTATATATTTCTAGATGTGACGTTAGGGTATGCCGGGCGCTGATTTCAGCGAACTCAAAACAAAGAGAAGTTTCCAATCCGCTATAGGATCGAGCTAGACTTTTTCACGGTTGTGGAATCAAATGCCTCACCCTAGAGAACCTAAATATGAACAAGTGGACCATTAGAGAGTTTTTCTAAGAATCACCTTGTCATAGGCCTCAAAGTAGCACTTGTTTAGAGTGAAATCTTTGAATTCCGCCAAAAATCTCTATGTCGACCTGCTGCGCATCAAACAAGAAGGGGAACGACACGGAAGGTACATAGGAAGTTAGGGTGGATAGGTTAGACGATGGTAGGATCAATTACATTGCGCTCCCCAACCGTTAATATATGTTTCTAGATGTGACATTAGGGATCGCCGGGCGCTGATTTCAGCGCCGAACTCTAAACAAAGAGAAGTTTCCAATCCGCTATAGGATCGAGCTAGACTTTTTCACGGTTGTGGAATCAAATGCCTCACCCTAGAGAACCTAAATTTGAACAAGTGACCATTAGAGAGTTTTTCCAAGAATCACCGTCATAGGCCTCAAAGTAGCACTTTTTAGAGTGAAATCTTTGAATTCCGTCAAAAATCTCTATGTCGACCTGCGTACGCGATCAAAACAAGAAGGGGAACGACACAAAAAGGTACATAGGAAGTTAGGGTGGATAGGTTAGACGATGGTAGGATCAATTACATTATGCTCCCCAACCGTTAATATATGTTTCTAGATGTGACATTAGGGATCTTTGGCGCTGATTTCAGCGCGCGAACTCTAAACAAAGAGAAGTTTCCAATCCGCTATAGGATCGAGCTAGACTTTTTTCACGGTTGTGGAATCAAATGCCTCACCCTAGAGAACCTAAATTTGAACAAGTGGACCATTAGAGAGTTTTTCAAGAATCACCGTCATAGGCCTCAAAGTAGCACTTGTTTAGAGTGAAATCTTTGAATTCGTCAAAAATCTCTATGTCGACCTACGCATCAAAACAAGAAGGGGAACAACACGAAAAGGTACATTGGAAGTTTGGGTGGATAGGTTAGATGATGGTAGGATCAATTACATTGCGCTCCCCAACCGTTAATATATGTTTCTAGATGTGACATTAGGGGATCGCCGGGCGCTGATTTCAGCGCGAACTCAAAATAAAGAGAAGTTTCCAATCCGCAATAGAATCGAGCTAGACTTTTTCACGGTTGTGGAATCAAATGGTTCATCCTAGAGAACCTAAATTTGAACAAGTGGACCATTAGAGAGTTTTTCCAAGAATCACGTGTCATAGGCCTCATAGCAGCACTTGTTTAGAGTGAAATCTTGAATTCCGTCGAAAATCTCTATGTCGACCTACGCATCAAACAAGAAGGGGAACGACACAAAAGGTACATAGGAAGTTAGGGTGGATAGGTTAGACGATGGTAGGATCAATTACGTTGCATTCCCCAACCGTTAGTATATATTTCTAGATGTGACGTTAGGGTATCTTGGCGCTGATTTCAGCGCGAACTCAAAACAAAGAGAGAAGTTTCCAATCCGCTATAGGATCGAGCTAGACTTTTTCACGGTTGTGGAATCAAATGCCTCACCCTAGAGAACCTAAATTTGAACAAGTGGACCATTAGAGAGTTTTTCTAAGAATCACTTGTCATAGGCCTCAAAGTAGCACTTGTTTAGAGTGAAATCTTTGAATTCCGTCAAAAATCTCTATGTCGACCTGCGTACCGAAACAAGAAGGGGAACGACACGGAAGGTACATAGGAAGTTAGGGTGGATAGGTTAGACGATGGTAGGATCAATTACATTGCGTTCCCCAACCGTTAATATATGTTTCTAGATGTGACATTAGGGATCGGCCGGCGCTGATTTCAGCGCGAACTCTAAACAAAGAGAAGTTTCCAATCCGGCTATAGGATCGAGCTAGACTTTTTCACGGTTGTGGAATCAAATGCCTCACCCTAGCGAACCTAAATTTGAACAAGTGGACAATTAGAGAGTTTTTCGAAGAATCACCTGTCATAGGCCTCAAAGTAGCACTTTTTTAGAGTGAAATCTTTGAATTCCGTCAAAAATCTCTATGTCGACCTGCGCATCAAAACAAGAAGGGGAACGACACGAAAAGGTACATAGGAAGTTAGGGTGGATAGGTTAGACGATGGTAGGATCAATTACATTGCGCTCCCCAACCGTTAATATATGTTTCTAGATGTGACATTAGGGATCTGGGCGCTGATTTCAGCCAGCGAACTCAAAACAAAGAGAAGTTTCCAATCCGCTATAGGATCGAAGCTAGACTTTTTCGCGGTTGTGGAATCAAATGCCTCACCCTAGAGAACCTAAATTTGAACAAGTGGACCATTAGAGAGTTTTTCAAGAATCACCCGTCATAGGCCTCAAAGCAGCACTTGTTTAGAGTGAAATCTTGAATTCCGTCGAAAATCTCTATGTCGACCTACGCATCAAAACAAGAAGGGGAACAACACGAAAGGTACATTGGAAGTTAGGGTGGATAGGTTAGATGATGGTAGGATCAATTACATTGCGCTTCCCCAACCGTTAATATATGTTTCTAGATGTGACATTAGGGATCGCCGGGCGCTGATTTCAGCGAACTCAAAATAAAGAGAAGTTTCCAATCCGGCAATAGAATCGAGCTAGACTTTTTCGCGGTTGTGGAATCAAATGGTTCATCCTAGAGAACCTAAATTTGAACAAGTGGACCATTAGAGAGTTTTTCCAAGAATCACGTGTCATAGGCCTCAAAGTAGCACTTGTTTAGAGTGAAATCTTTGAATTCCGTCGAAAATCTCTATGTCGACCTACGCATCAAAACAAGAAGGGGAACGACACAAAAGGTACATAGGAAGTTAGGGTGGATAGGTTAGACGATGGTAGGATCAATTACGCTTGCGCCCCCAACCGTTAGTATATATTTCTAGATGTGACATTAGGGTATGCCGGGCGCTGATTTCAGCGCGAACTCAAAACAAAGAGAAGTTTCAATCCGCTATAGGATCGAGCTAGACTTTTTCACGGTTGTGGAATCAAATGCCTCACCCTAGCGAACCTAAATATGAACAAGTGGACCATTAGAGAGTTTTTCGAAGAATCACCTGTCATAGGCCTCAAAGTAGCACTTGTTTAGAGTGAAATCTTTGAATTCCGTCAAAAATCTCTATGTCGACCTGCGTACCGAAACAAGAAGGGGAACGACACGAAAGGTACATAGGAAGTTAGGGTGGATAGGTTAGACGATGGTAGGATCAATTACATTGCGTTCCCCAACCGTTAATATATGTTTGTAGATGTGACATTGGGGACTGCTGGCGCTGATTTCAGCGCGAACTCAAAATAAAGAGAAGTTTCCAATCCGGCAATAGAATCGAGCTAGACTTTTTCACGGTTGTGGAATCAAATGGTTCATCCTAGAGAACCTAAATTTGAACAAGTGGACCATTGGAGAGTTTTTCCAAGAATCACCTATCATAGGCCTCAAAGTAGCACTTGTTTAGAGTGAAATCTTTGAATTCCGTCAAAAATCTATACGTCCACCTACGTACCGAAACAAGAAGGGGAACGACACGAAAGGTACATAGGAAGTTATGTGGATAGGTTAGACGATGGTAGGATCAATTACGTTGCGTTCCCCAACCGTTAGTATATATTTCTGGTTGTGACGTTAGGGTATGCTGGCGCTGATTTCAGCGCGAACTCAAAACAAGGAGAAGTTCCAATCCGTCTATAGGATCGAGCTACACTTTTTCGCGGTTGTGGAATCAAATGCCTCACCCTAGAGAACCTAAATTTGAACAAGTGGGCCATTAGAGAGTTTTTCTAAGAATCACTTGTCATCGGCCTCAAAGTAGCACTTGTCTAGAGTGAAATCTTTGAATTCCGTCAAAAATCTCTATGTCGACCTGCGTACCGAAACAAGAAGGGGAACGACACGGAAGGTACATAGGAAGTTAGGGTGGATAGGTTAGACGATGGTAGGATCAATTACATTGCGCTTCCCCCAACGTTAATATATGTTTCTAGATGTGACATTAGGGATCTGCTGGCGCTGATTTCAAAGCGAACTCTAAACAAAGAGAAGTTTCCAATCCGCTATAGGATCGAGCTAGACTTTTTCACGGTTGTGGAATCAAATGCCTCACCCTAGAGAACCTAAATTTGAACAAGTGGACCATTAGAGAGTTTTTCAAGAATCACCGTCATAGGCCTCAAAGTAGCACTTGTTTAGAGTGAAATCTTTGAATTCCGTCGAAAATCTCTATGTCGACCTACGCATCAAAACAAGAAGGGGAACAACACGAAAAGGTACATTGGAAGTTTGGGTGGATAGGTTAGATGATGGTAGGATCAATTACATTGCGCTTCCCCAACCGTTAATATATGTTTCTAGATGTGACATTAGGGATCGGCCGGGCGCTGATTTCAGCGAACTCAAAATAAAGAGAAGTTTCCAATCCGCAATAGAATCGAGCTAGACTTTTTCACGGTTGTGGAATCAAATGGTTCATCCTAGAGAACCTAAATTTGAACAAGTGGACCATTAGAGAGTTTTTCCAAGAATCACGTGTCATAGGCCTCAAAGTAGCACTTGTTTAGAGTGAAATCTTGGAATTCCGTCAAAAATCTCTATGTCGACCTACGCATCAAACAAGAAGGGGAACGACACAAAAGGTACATAGGAAGTTAGGGTGGATAGGTTAGACGATGGTAGGATCAATTACGCTGCGCTCCCCAACCGTTAGTATATATTTCTGGTTGTGACGTTAGGGTATGCTTTGCTGATTTCAGCGAACTCAAAACAAGGAGAAGTTTCCAATCCGCCTATAGGATCGAGCTAGACTTTTTCACGGTTGTGGAATCAAATGCCTCACCCTAGAGAACCTAAATTTGAACAAGTGGACCATTAGAGAGTTTTTCTAAGAATCACCTTGTCATAGGCCTCAAAGTAGCACTTGTTTAGAGTGAAATCTTTGAATTCGTCCAAAATCTCTATGTCGACCGCGCATCAAAACAAGAAGGGGAACGACACGAAGGTACATAGGAAGTTAGGGTGGATAGGTTAGACGATGGTAGGATCAATTACATTGCGCTTCCCCAACCGTTAATATATGTTTCTAGATGTGACATTAGGGATCACTGGGCGCTGATTTCAGCGCGAACTCAAAAATAAAGAGAAGTTTCCAATCCGGCAATAGGATCGAAGCTAGACTTTTTCACGGTTGTGGAATCAAATGGTTCATCCTAGAGAACCTAAATTTGAACAAGTGGACCATTGGAGAGTTTTTCCAAGAATCACCTATCATAGGCCTCAAAGTAGCACTTGTTTAGAGTGAAATCTTTGAATTCCGTCAAAAATCTATACGTCCACCTACGTACCGAAACAAGAAGGGGAACGACACGAAAGGTACATAGGAAGTTAGGTGGATAGGTTAGACGATGGTAGGATCAATTACATTGCGTTCCCCAACCGTTAGTATATGTTTCTAGATGTGACATTAGGGATCTTATGCCGGCGCTGATTTCAGCGAACTCAAAATAAAGAGAAGTTTCCAATCCGGCTATAGGATCGAGCTAGACTTTTTCACGGTTGTGGAATCAAATGCCTCACCCTAGAGAACCTAAATTTGAACAAGTGGGCCATTAGAGAGTTTTTCCAAGAATCACTTGTCATAGGCCTCAAAGTAGCACTTGTTTAGAGTGAAATCTTTGAATTCCGTCAAAAATCTCTATGTCGACCTCGCGCATCAAAACAAGAAGGGGAACGACACCGAAAGGTACATAGGAAGTTAGGGGTGGATAGGTTAGACGATGGTAGGATCAATTACATTGCGCCCCAACCGTTAATATATGTTTCTAGATGTGACATTAGGGATCGCTGGCGCTGATTTCAGCGCGAACTCTAAACAAAGAGAAGTTTCCAATCCGCTATAGGATCGAGCTAGACTTTTTCGCGGTTGTGGAATCAAATGCCTCACCCTAGAGAACCTAAATTTGAACAAGTGGACCATTAGAGAGTTTTTCTAAGAATCACCTGTCATAGGCCTCAAAGTAGCACTTGTTTAGAGTGAAATCTTTGAATTCCGTCGAAAATCTCTATGTCGACCTACGCACCAAAACAAGAAGGGGAACAACACGAAAGGTACATTGGAAGTTAGGGTGGATAGGTTAGATGATGGTAGGATCAATTACATTGCGCTTTCCCCAACCGTTAATATATGTTTCTAGATGTGACATTAGGGATCGTTTGGCGCTGATTTCAGCCGCGAACTCAAAACAAAGAGAAGTTTCCAATCCGCAATAGGATCGAGCTAGACTTTTTCACGCGTTGTGGAATCAAATGGTTCATCCTAGAGAACCTAAATTTGAACAAGTGGACCATTAGAGAGTTTTTCCAAGAATCACCTGTCATAGGCCTCAAAGTAGCACTTGTTTAGAGTGAAATCTTTGAATTCCGTCAAAAAATCTCTATGTCGACCTACGCATCAAAAAGAAGAAGGGAACGACACAAAAAGGTACATAGGAAGTTAGGTGGATAGGTTAGACGATGGTAGGATCAATTACATTGCGCTCCCCAACCGTTAATATATGTTTCTAGATGTGACGTTAGGGTATCTTTGGCCGGGCGCTGATTTCAGCCAACTCAAAACAAAGAGAAGTTTCCAATCCGCTATAGGATCGAGCTAGACTTTTTCACGGTTGTGGAATCAAATGCCTCACCCTAGAGAACCTAAATTTGAACAAGTGGACCATTAGAGAGTTTTTCAAGAATCACCGTCATAGGCCTCAAAGTAGCACTTGTTTAGAGTGAAATCTTTGAATTCCGCCAAAAATCTCTATGTCGACACTGCGTCATCGAAACAAGAAGGGGAACACGACACGAAAGGTACATAGGAAGTTAGGGTGGATAGGTTAGACGATGGTAGGATCAATTACATTGCGTTCCCCAACCGTTAATATATGTTTCTAGATGTGTGACATTAGGGATCGCCGGGCGCTGATTTCAGCGCGAACTCAAAACAAAGAGAAGTTTCCAATCCGCTATAGGATCGAAGCTAGACTTTTTCACGGGTGGAATCAAATGCCTCACCCTAGAGAACCTAAATTTGAACAAGTGGACCATTAGAGAGTTTTTCCAAGAATCACCTGTCATAGGCCTCAAAGTAGCACTTGTTTAGAGTGAAATCTTTGAATTCCGTCAAAAATCTCTATGTCCACCTACGCATCAAAACAAGAAGGGGAACGACACGAAAGGTACATAGGAAGTTAGGGTGGATAGGTTAGACGATGGTAGGATCAATTACATTGCGCTTCCCCAACCGTTAATATATGTTTCTAGATGTGACATTAGGGATCTCGCCGGGCGCTGATTTCAGCGCGAACTCAAAACAAAGAGAAGTTTCCAATCCGCAATATAGGATCGAGCTAGACTTTTTCACGGTTGTGGAATCAAATGCCTCACCCTAGAGAACCTAAATTTGAACAAGTGGACCATTAGAGAGTTTTTCTAAGAATCACTTGTCATAGGCCTCAAAGTAGCACTTGTTTAGAGTGAAATCTTTGAATTCCGTCAAAAATCTCTATGTCGACCTACGCATCAAAAACAAGAAGGGGAACGACACGGAAGGTACATAGGAAGTTAGGTGGATAGGTTAGACGATGGTAGGATCAATTACATTGCGCTCCCCAACCGTTAATATATGTTTCTAGATGTGACATTAGGGATCGCCGGGCGCTGATTTCAGCGCGAACTCAAAACAAAGAGAAGTTTCCAATCCGGCTATAGAATCGAGCTAGACTTTTTCACGGTTGTGGAATCAAATGCCTCACCCTAGAGAACCTAAATTTGAACAAGTGGACCATTAGAGAGTTTTTCCAAGAATCACCTGTCATAGGCCTCAAAGTAGCACTTGTTTAGAGTGAAATCTTTTGAATTCCGTCAAAAATCTCTATGTCGACCCTACGCATCAAACAAGAAGAAGGGAACGACACGGAAGGTACATAGGAAGTTAGGGTGGATAGGTTAGACGATGGTAGGATCAATTACATTGCGTCCCCAACCGTTAATATATGTTTCTAGATGTGACATTAGGGATCACCGGGCGCTGATTTCAGCGCGAACTCAAAATAAAGAGAAGTTTCCAATCCGCAATAGAATCGAGCTAGACTTTTTCACGGTTGTGGAATCAAATGGTTCATCCTAGAGAACCTAAATTTGAACAAGTGGACCATTAGAGAGTTTTTCCAAGAATCACCTATCATAGGCCTCAAAGTAGCACTTGTTTAGAGTGAAATCTTTGAATTCCGTCAAAAATCTCTATGTCGACCTACGCGACAAAACAAGAAGGGGAACGACACGAAGGTACATAGGAAGTTAGGGTGGATAGGTTAGACGATGGTAGGATCAATTACATTTGCGCTCCCCAACCGTTAGTATATATTTCTAGATGTGACGTTAGGGTATCTTTGGCGCTGATTTCAGCGAACTCAAAACAAAGAGAAGTTTCCAATCCGCTATAGGATCGAGCTACACTTTTTCACGGTTGTGGAATCAAATGCCTCACCCTAGAGAACCTAAATTTGAACAAGTGGGCCATTAGAGAGTTTTTCTAAGAATCACTTGTCATAGGCCTCAAAGTAGCACTTGTTTAGAGTGAAATCTTTGAATTCCGTCAAAAATCTCTATGTCGACCTCGCACATCAAACAAGAAGGGGAACGACACGGAAGGTACATAGGAAGTTAGGGTGGATAGGTTAGACGATGGTAGGATCAATTACATTGCGCTCCCCAACCGTTAATATATGTTTCTTTCTAGATGTGACATTAGGGACTGGGTATGGCGCTGATTTCAGCGCAAACTCTAAACAAAGAGAAGTTTCCAATCCGCTATAGGATCGAGCTAGACTTTTTCACGGTTGTGGAATCAAATGCCTCACCCTAGAGAACCTAAATTTGAACAAGTGGACCATTAGAGAGTTTTTCCAAGAATCACCTGTCATAGGCCTCAAAGTAGCACTTGTTTAGAGTGAAATCTTTGAATTCCATCAAAAAATCTATATGTCGACCTGCGCATCAAAACAAGAAGGGGAACGACACGAAAGGTACATAGGAAGTTAGGGTGGGATAGGTTAGACGATGGTAGGATCAATTACATTGAGTTCCCCAACCGTTAATATATGTTTCTAGATGTGACATTAGGGATCGCCGGGCGCTGATTTCAGCGCGAACTCAAAACAAAGAGAAGTTTCCAATCCGGCTATAGGATCGAGCTAGACTTTTTCACGGTTGTGGAATCAAATGCCTCATCCTAGAGAACCTAAATTTGAACAAGTGGACCATTAGAGAGTTTTTCCAAGAATCACCTATCATAGGCCTCAAAGTAGCACTTGTTTAGAGTGAAATCTTTGAATTCGTCCGTCAAAATCTCTATGTCGACCCGCGCATCAAAACAAGAAGGGGAACGACACGAAAGGTACATAGGAAGTTAGGGTGGATAGGTTAGACGATGGTAGGATCAATTACATTGCGCTCCCCAACCGTTAATATATGTTTCTAGATGTGACATTAGATATCCGGGCGCTGATTTCAGCGCGAACTCAAAACAAAAGAGAAGTTTCCAATCCGCTATAGGATCGAGCTAGACTTTTTCACGGTTGTGGAATCAAATGCCTTCACCCTAGAGAACCTAAATTTGAACAAGTGGACCATTAGAGAGTTTTTCCAAGAATCACTTGTCATAGGCCTCAAAGTAGCACTTGTTTAGAGTGAAATCTTTGAATTCCGTCAAAAATCTCTATGTCGACCTACGCATCAAACAAGAAGGGGAACGACACGAAAGGTACATAGGAAGTTAGGGTGGATAGGTTAGACGATGGTAGGATCAATTACATTGCGTTCCCCAACCGTTAATATATGTTTCTAGATGTGACATTAGGGATGTTGGCGCTGATTTCAGCGCCTCACTCAAAACAAAGAGAAGTTTCCAATCCGGCATAGGATCGAGCTAGACTTTTTCACGGTTGTGGAATCAAATGCCTCACCCTAGAGAACCTAAATTTGAACAAGTGGACCATTAGAGAGTTTTTCCAAGAATCACCCGTCATAGGCCTCAAAGTAGCACTTGTTTAGAGTGAAATCTTGAATTCCATCAAAAATCTCTATGTCGACCCTACGCATCGAAACAAGAAGGGGAACGACACGAAAGGTACATAGGAAGTTAGGGTGGATAGGTTAGACGATGGTAGGATCAATTACATTGCTCCCCCAACCGTTAATATATGTTTCTAGATGTGACATTAGGGATCGCTTGGCGCTGATTTCAGCGAAACTCAAAACAAAGAGAAGTTTCCAATCCGCAATAGGATCGAGCTAGACTTTTTCACGGTTGTGGAATCAAATGGTTCATCCTAGAGAACCTAAATTTGAACAAGTGGACCATTAGAGAGTTTTTCCAAGAATCACCTTGTCATAGGCCTCAAAGTAGCACTTGTTTAGAGTGAAATCTTTGAATTCCACAAAAATCTCTATGTCGACCTACGCATCGAAACAAGAAGGGGAACGACACGAAAAGGTACATAGGAAGTTAGGGTGGATAGGTTAGACGATGGTAGGATCAATTACGCTGCGTTCCCCAACCGTTAATATATGTTTCTAGATGTGACATTAGGGTATCGTCGGGCGCTGATTTCAGCGCGAACTCAAAAACAAAGAGAAGTTTCCAATCCGGCTATAGGATCGAGCTAGACTTTTTCGCGGTTGTGGAATCAAATGCCTCACCCTAGAGAACCTAAATTTGAACAAGTGGACCATTAGAGAGTTTTTCCAAGAATCACTTGTCATAGGCCTCAAAGTAGCACTTGTTTAGAGTGAAATCTTTGAATTCCGTCAAAAAATCTCTATGTCGACCTACGCATCAAAAACAAGAAGGGGAACGACACGAAAGGTACATAGGAAGTTAGGGTGGATAGGTTAGACGATGGTAGGATCAATTACACATTGCGTTCCCCAACCGTTAATATATGTTTCTAGATGTGACATTAGGGATCACCGGGCGCTGATTTCAGCGCGAACTCAAAACAAAGAGAAGTTTCCAATCCGCAATAGAATCGAGCTAGACTTTTTTCACGGTTGTGGAATCAAATGGTTCATCCTAGAGAACCTAAATTTGAACAAGTGGACCATTAGAGAGTTTTTCCAAAAATCACCTGTCATAGGCCTCAAAGTAGCACACTTGTTTAGAGTGAAATCTTTGAATTCCATCGAAAATCTCTATGTCCACCTACGCATCAAAACAAGAAGGGGAACGACACGAAAAGGTACATAGGAAGTTAGGGTGGATAGGTTAGACGATGGTAGGATCAATTACGCTGCGTTCCCCAACCGTTAATATATATTTCTAGATGTGACATTTAGGGTATCTTTGGCGCTGATTTCAACGCGAACTCAAAACAAAGAGAAGTTTCCAATCCGCCTATAGGATCGAGCTAGACTTTTTCACGGTTGTGGAATCAAATGCCTCACCCTAGAGAACCTAAATTTGAACAAGTGGACCATTAGAGAGTTTTTCCAAGAATCACTTGTCATAGGCCTCAAAGTAGCACTTGTTTAGAGTGAAATCTTTGAATTCCGTCAAAAATCTCTATGTCGACCTACGTCTCAAACAAGAAGGGGAACAACACGGAAGGTACATAGGAAGTTAGGGTGGATAGGTTAGACGATGGTAGGATCAATTACATTGCGTTCCCCAACCGTTAATATATGTTTCTAGATGTGACATTAGGGGATCTTGGCGCTGATTTCAGCGAACTCAAAATAAAGAGAAGTTTCCAATCCGCTATAGGATCGAGCTAGACTTTTTCACGGTTGTGGAATCAAATGCCTCACCCTAGAGAACCTAAATTTGAACAAGTGGACCATTAGAGAGTTTTTCAAGAATCACGTGTCATAGGCCTCAAAGTAGCACTTGTTTAGAGTGAAATCTTTGAATTCCATCAAAAATCTCTATGTCGACCTAATGCATCAAAACAAGAAGGGGAACGACACGAAAGGTACATAGGAAGTTAGGGTGGATAGGTTAGACGATGGTAGGATCAATTACATTGCGTTCCCCAACCGTTAGTATATATGTTTCTAGATTGTGACATTAGGGTATGCTGCGCTGATTTCAGCGAACTCAAAACAAAGAGAAGTTTCCAATCCGCTATAGGATCGAGCTAGACTTTTCACGGTTGTGGAATCAAATGCCTCACCCTAGAGAACCTAAATTTGAACAAGTGGACCATTAGAGAGTTTTTCCAAGAATCACCTGTCATAGGCCTCAAAGTAGCACTTGTTTAGAGTGAAATCTTTGAATTCCGTCAAAATCTCTATGTCGACCTACGTATCAAACAAACAAGAAGGGAACGACACGAAAGGTACATAGGAAGTTAGGGTGGATAGGTTAGACGATGGTAGGATCAATTACATTGCGTTCCCCAACCGTTAATATATGTTTCTAGATGTGACATTAGGGATCGGCCGGGCGCTGATTTCAGCGCGAACTCAAAATAAAGAGAAGTTTCCAATCCGGCAATAGAATCGAGCTAGACTTTTTCACGGTTGTGGAATCAAATGGTTCATCCTAGAGAACCTAAATTTGAACAAGTGGACCATTAGAGAGTTTTTCCAAGAATCACCTTGTCATAGGCCTCAAAGTAGCACTTGTTTAGAGTGAAATCTTTGAATTCCGTCAAAAATCTCTATGTCCACCTACGCATCAAAACAAGAAGGGGAACGACACGAAAGGTACATAGGAAGTTATGTGGATAGGTTAGACGATGGTAGGATCAATTACGTTGCGTTCCCCAACCGTTAGTATATATTTCTGGTTGTGACGTTAGGGTATGCTGGCGCTGATTTCAGCGCCAACTCAAAACAAGGAGAAGTTTCCAATCCGGCTATAGGATCGAGCTACACTTTTTTGCGGTTGTGGAATCAAATGCCTCACCCTAGAGAACCTAAATTTGAACAAGTGGGACCATTAGAGAGTTTTTCTAAGAATCACTTGTCATAGGCCTCAAAGTAGCACTTGTTTAGAGTGAAATCTTTGAATTCCGTCAAAATCTCTATGTCGACCTACGCATCAAAACAAGAAGGGGAACGACACGAAAAGGTACATAGGAAGTTAGGGTGGATAGGTTAGACGATGGTAGGATCAATTACATTATGCTCCCCAACCGTTAATATATGTTTCTAGATGTGACATTAGGGATGCTGGGCGCTGATTTCAGCGAACTCTAAACAAAGAGAAGTTTCCAATCCGGCTATAGGATCGAGCTAGACTTTTTCACGGTTGTGGAATCAAATGCCTCACCCTAGAGAACCTAAATTTGAACAAGTGGACCATTAGAGAGTTTTTCCAAGAATCACCTGTCATAGGCCTCAAAGTAGCACTTGTTTAGAGTGAAATCTTTGAATTCCGTCAAAAATCTCTATGTCGACCTACTACGCATCAAAAACAAGAAGGGGAACGACACCTAAAGGTACATAGGAAGTTAGGGGTGGATAGGTTAGACGATGGTAGGATCAATTACATTGCGCTCCCCAACCGTTAATATATGTTTCTAGATGTGACATTAGGGATCGCGGGCGCTGATTTCAGCACGAACTCTAAACAAAGAGAAGTTTCCAATCCGCTATAGGATCGAGCTAGACTTTTTCACGGTTGTGGAATCAAATGCCTCACCCTAGAGAACCTAAATTTGAACAAGTGGACCATTAGAGAGTTTTTCCAAGAATCACCGTCATAGGCCTCAAAGCAGCACTTGTTTAGAGTGAAATCTTTGAATTCCATCAAAATCTCTATGTCGACCTACGCATCAAACAAGAAGGGGAACGACACGAAAAGGTACATAGGAAGTTAGGGTGGATAGGTTAGATGATGGTAGGATCAATTACATTGCGTTCCCCAACCGTTAATATATGTTTCTAGATGTGACATTAGGGGACTTTGCGCTGATTTCAGCGCGAACTCAAAACAAAAGAGAAGTTTCCAATCCGCAATAGAATCGAGCTAGACTTTTTCATGGTTGTGGAATCAAATGGTTCATCCCTAGAGAACCTAAATTTGAACAAGTGGACCATTAGAGAGTTTTTCCAAGAATCACCGTCATAGGCCTCAAAGCAGCACTTGTTTAGAGTGAAATCTTGGAATTCCGTCGAAAATCTCTATGCCGACCTACGCATCAAAACAAGAAGGGAAACGACACGAAAGGTACATAGGAAGTTAGGGTGGATAGGTTAGACGATGGTAGGATCAATTACGCTATGCTCCCCAACCGTTAGTATATATTTCTAGATGTGACGTTAGGGATGTCGGGCGCTGATTTTAGCGCGAACTCAAAACAAGGAGAAGTTTCCAATCCGCTATAGGATCGAGCTAGACTTTTTCACGGTTGTGGAATCAAATGCCTCACCCTAGAGAACCTAAATTTGAACAAGTGGACCATTAGAGAGTTTTTCCAAGAATCACCGGTCATAGGCCTCAAAGTAGCACTTGTTTAGAGTGAAATCTTTGAATTCCGTCAAAAATCTCTATGTCGACCTACGTCTGCAAACAAGAAGGGAACACACGGAAAGGTACATAGGAAGTTAGGGTGGATAGGTTAGACGATGGTAGGATCAATTACATTGCGCTCCCCAACCGTTAATATATATGTTTCTAGATGTGACATTAGGGGATATCTTTGGCGCTGATTTCACCGCGAACTCAAAACAAAGAGAAGTTTCCAATCCGCTATAGGATCGAGCTAGACTTTTTCACGGTTGTGGAATCAAATGCCTCACCCTAGCGAACCTAAATTTGAACAAGTGGACCATTAGAGAGTTTTTCAAGAATCACCTGTCATAGGCCTCAAAGTAGCACTTGTTTAGAGTGAAATCTTTGAATTCCATCAAAAATCTCTATGTCGACCTATGCATCAAAACAAGAAGGGGAACGACACGAAAGGTACATAGGAAGTTAGGGTGGATAGGTTAGACGATGGTAGGATCAATTACATTGCGTTCCCCAACCGTTAATATATGTTTCTAGATGTGACATTAGGGATGCTGGGCGCTGATTTCAGCGCGAACTCAAAACAAAGAGAAGTTTCCAATCCGCTATAGGATCGAAGCTAGACTTTTTCACGGTTGTGGAATCAAATGCCTCACCCTAGAGAACCTAAATTTGAACAAGTGGACCATTAGAGAGTTTTTCTAAGAATCACTTGTCATAGGCCTCAAAGTAGCACTTGTTTAGAGTGAAATCTTTGAATTCCATCAAAAATCTCTATGTCGACCTACGCATCAAAAACAAGAAGGGAACGACACGAAAGGTACATAGGAAGTTAGGGTGGATAGGTTAGACGATGGTAGGATCAATTACGCTGCGTTCCCCAACCGTTATATATGTTTCTAGATGTGACATTAGGGATCTTTTGCTGATTTCAGCGCGAACTCAAAACAAAGAGAAGTTTCCAATCCGCTATAGGATCGAGCTAGACTTTTTCACGGTTGTGGAATCAAATGCCTCACCCTAGAGAACCTAAATTTGAACAAGTGGACCATTAGAGAGTTTTTCTAAGAATCACCTGTCATAGGCCTCAAAGTAGCACTTGTTTAGAGTGAAATCTTTGAATTCCGTCAAAATCTCTATGTCGACACCTACGCATCAAAACAAGAAGGGGAACGACACGGAAAGGTACATAGGAAGTTAGGGTGGATAGGTTAGACGATGGTAGGATCAATTACATTGCGTTCCCCAACCGTTAATATATGTTTCTAGATGTGACATTAGGGATCTGGGCCGGCGCTGATTTCAGCGCAAACTCTAAACAAAGAGAAGTTTCCAATCCGGCTATAGGATCGAGCTAGACTTTTCACGGTTGTGGAATCAAATGCCTCACCCTAGAGAACCTAAATTTGAACAAGTGGACCATTAGAGAGTTTTTCAAGAATCACCTGTCATAGGCCTCAAAGTAGCACTTGTTTAGAGTGAAATCTTTGAATTCCATCAAAAATCTCTATGTCGACCACGCATCAAACAAGAAGGGGAACGACACGAAAGGTACATAGGAAGTTAGGGTGGATAGGTTAGACGATGGTAGGATCAATTACATTATGTTCCCCAACCGTTAATATATGTTTCTAGATGTGACATTAGGGGATCTGCTGGCGCTGATTTCAATAAACTCAAAACAAAGAGAAGTTTCCAATCCGCTATAGGATCGAAGCTAGACTTTTTCACGGTTGTGGAATCAAATGCCTCACCCTAGAGAACCTAAATTTGAACAAGTGGACCATTAGAGAGTTTTTCCAAGAATCACTTGTCATAGGCCTCAAAGTAGCACTTGTTTAGAGTGAAATCTTTGAATTCCGTCAAAAATCTCTATGTCCACCTACGTATCAAAACAAGAAGGGGAACGACACGAAAGGTACATAGGAAGTTAGGTGGATAGGTTAGACGATGGTAGGATCAATTACATTGCGTTCCCCAACCGTTAATATATGTTTCTAGATGTGACATTAGGGATGCCGGATTTCTGATTTCGAACTCAAAACAAAGAGAAAGTTTCCAATCCGCTATAGGATCGAAGCTAGACTTTTTCACGGGGTTGTGGAATCAAATGCCTCACCCTAGAGAACCTAAATTTGAACAAGTGGACCATTAGAGAGTTTTTCCAAGAATCACTTGTCATAGGCCTCAAAGTAGCACTTGTTTAGAGTGAAATCTTTGAATTCCGTCAAAAATCTCTATGTCGACCTGCGCATCGAAACAAGAAGGGAACGACACGAAAGGTACATAGGAAGTTAGGGTGGATAGGTTAGACGATGGTAGGATCAATTACATTGTTTTCCCCAACCGTTAATATATGTTTCTAGATGTGACATTAGGGTATGCTGGAATTTCATATGAACTCAAAACAAAGAGAAGTTTCCAATCCGGCTATAGGATCGAAGCTAGACTTTTTCACGGTTGTGGAATCAAATGCCTCACCCTAGAGAAATCTAAACAAGTTAAATATGAACAAGACCATTAGAGAGTTTTTCTAAGAATCACTTGTCATAGGCCTCAAAGTAGCACTTGTTTAGAGTGAAATCTTTGAATTACATCAAAATCTCTATGTCGAACCTGCGCACCGTAAAACAAGAAGGGGAAAGCGACACGAAAGGTACATAGGAAGTTAGGGGTGGATAGGTTAGACGATGGTAGGATCAATTACGATTGCGCTCCCCAACCGTTAATATATGTTTCTAGATGTGACATTAGGGATGCGGTGCTGATTTCAAAGTAGCGAACTCAAAACAAAGAGAAGTTTCCAATCGGCTATAGGATCGAGCTAGACTTTTTCGCGGTTGTGGAATCAAATGCCTCACCCTAGAGAACCTAAATTTGAACAAGTGGACCATTAGAGAGTTTTTCAAGAATCACCGTCATAGGCCTCAAAGTAGCACTTGTTTAGAGTGAAATCTTTGAATTCCATCAAAAATCTCTATGTCGACTGAACGCATTTGGGGAACGACACGAAAGGTACATTTAAGTTAGGGTGGATAGGTTAGACGATGGTAGGATCAATTACATTAGTCTCCCCAACCGTTAATATATGTTTCTAGATGTGACATTAGGGGTCTATGGCGCTGATTTCCGGAGCGAAAATATAGGATCGATAGACTTTTTCATAGGCAGGAATCAAATGCCTCACCCTAGAGAACCTAAATTTGAACAAGTGGACAATTAGAGAAGTTTTTCCAAGAATCACCTATCATAGGCCTCAAAGTAGCACTTTTTTAGAGTGAAATCTTTGAATTCCGTCAAAAATCTCTATGTTTCTAATGGTTCACAAAACAAGAAGGGGAACAATTTCTAAGAACATAGGAAGTTAGGGTGGATAAACAAGACGATGGTTCAGGATCAATTACATTGGTCCCCAACCTAGATAATTTATGTTTCTAGATGTGACATTAGGGGATGCCTCACCATTTCAGAACCAAAAAACAAAAGTTTCCAATAGCATAGGATCGAAGCTAGACTTTTTTGTGGAATCAAATTTAGGACCCAAGAGAACCTAAATTTGAATAAGTGGACCATTAGAGAGATTTTTCAAGAATCACTTGTCATTTATGCCTCAAAATCTAGAGAAATTGAAATCTTTGAATTACAAAATGTCTATGAGACCTGTCTAACCCACATCAAGACAAGAAATCGAAATTTGAAAGGTACATAGGAAGTTAGGGTGGATAGGTTAGAATGATATGGTAGGATCAATTACATTTGTTCCCCAACCGTTAATATATGTTTCTAGATGTGACATTAGGGATCACTGGCGCTGATTTCCGCCTAACTCAAAATAAAGAGAAGTTTCCAATCCGGCAATAGAATCGAGCTAGACTTTTTTCGGTTTGGGAATCAAATGGTTCATCCTAGAGAACCTAAATTTGAACAAGTGGACCATTAGAGAGTTTTTCCAAGAATCACTTATGTTAGGCCTCAAAGTAGCACTTGTTTAGAGTGAAATCTTTGAATTCCGTCCAAAATCTCTATGTCGACCTAATGCATCAAAACAAGAAGGGGAACAACACGAAAGGTACATAGGAAGTTATGTGGATAGGTTAGATGATGGTAGGATCAATTACGCTATGCGTTCCCCAACCGTTAGTATATGTTTCTAGATGTGACATTAGGTATGCTTTGCCTGATTTTAGCGAACTCAAAACAAAGAGAAGTTTCCAATCCGCAATAGGATCGAAGCTAGACTTTTTTCGCTTTGTGGAATCAAATGCCTCACCCTAGAGAACCTAAATTTGAACAAGTGGACCATTAGAGAGTTTTTTTCAAGAATCACGTGTCATAGGCCCTCAAAGTAGCACTTGTTTAGAGTGAAATCTTTGAATTCCGGTCAAAATCTCTATGTCGACCCTGCATCGAAACAAGAAGGGGAACGACACAAAAGGTACATAGGAAGTTAGGGTGGATAGGTTAGACGATGGTAGGATCAATTACATTGCATTCCCCAACCGTTAATATATGTTTCTAGATGTGACATTAGGGATCTTGGCGCTGATTTCCGCGCCGAACTCAAACAAAGAGAAGTTTCCAATCCGCTATAGGATCGAGCTAGACTTTTTCACGGTTGTGGAATCAAATGCCTCACCCTAGAGAACCTAAATTTGAACAAGTGGACCATTAGAGAGTTTTTCAAGAATCACCCGTCATAGGCCTCAAAGTAGCACTTGTTTAGAGTGAAATCTTTGAATTCCGTCAAAAATCTCTATGTCGACCTGCGTGCATCAAACAAGAAGGGGAACGACACGGAAGGTACATAGGAAGTTAGGGTGGATAGGTTAGACGATGGTAGGATCAATTACATTCGTTCCCCAACCGTTAATATATGTTTCTAGATGTGACATTAGGGGATCACGCGGCCCTGATTTCAGCTTAACTCAAAATAAAGAGAAGTTTCCAATCCGGCTAATAGAATCGAAGCTAGACTTTTTCACGGTTGTGGAATCAAATGGTTCATCCTAGAGAACCTAAATTTGAACAAGTGGACCATTAGAGAGTTTTTCCAAGAATCACCTGTCATAGGCCTCAAAGTAGCACTTGTTTAGAGTGAAATCTTTGAATTCGTCAAAAATCTCTATATGTCCCACCTAATGCATCAAAACAAGAAGGGGAACGACACGAAAGGTACATAGGAAGTTAGGGTGGATAGGTTAGACGATGGTAGGATCAATTACGCTGCGTTCCCCAACCGTTAGTATATATGTTTCTAGATGTGACGTTAGGGTATGCTTTGGCTGATTTCAGCGCGAACTCAAAACAAAGAGAAGAAGTTTCCAATCCGGCTATAGGATCGAGCTACACTTTTTCGCGGTTGTGGGAATCAAATGCCTCACCCTAGAGAACCTAAATTTGAACAAGTGGACCATTAGAGAGTTTTTCTAAGAATCACTTGTCATAGGCCTCAAAGTAGCACTTGTCTAGAGTGAAATCTTTGAATTCCGTCAAAATCTCTATGTCGACCTACGCATCAAAACAAGAAGGGGAACAACACGAAGGTACATAGGAAGTTAGGGTGGATAGGTTAGACGATGGTAGGATCAATTACATTGCGTTCCCCCCAACCGTTAATATATGTTTCTAGATGTGACATTAGGGATATCACGGCGCTGATTTCAGCGCGAACTCAAAACAAAGAGAAGTTTCCAATCCGCTATAGGATCGAAGCTAGACTTTTTCACGGTTGTGGAATCAAATGCCTCACCCTAGAGAACCTAAATTTGAACAAGTGGACCATTAGAGAGTTTTTCCAAGAATCACCTGTCATAGGCCTCAAAGTAGCACTTGTTTAGAGTGAAATCTTTGAATTCCGTCAAAATCTCTATGTCGACCTCATGCATCAAACAAGAAGGGAACGACACAAAGGTACATAGGAAGTTAGGTGGATAGGTTAGACGATGGTAGGATCAATTACATTGCGCGCCCCAACCGTTAATATATGTTTCTAGATGTGACATTAGGGACTCTTGGCGCTGATTTTAGCGCGAACTCAAAACAAAGAGAAGTTTCCAATCCGGCTATAGGATCGAGCTAGACTTTTTCGCGGTTGTGGAATCAAATGCCTCACCCTAGAGAACCTAAATTTGAACAAGTGGACCATTAGAGAGTTTTTCCAAGAATCACCCACATCATAGGCCTCAAAGTAGCACTTGTTTAGAGTGAAATCTTTGAATTCCGTCAAAAAATCTCTATGTCGACCTACGCAATCAAACAAGAAGGGAACAACACCTAAAGGTACATAGGAAGTTAGGGTGGATAGGTTAGACGATGGTAGGATCAATTACATTCGCTCCCCAACCGTTAATATATGTTTCTAGATGTGACATTAGGGGATCACCGGGCGCTGATTTCAGCGCGAACTCAAAACAAAGAGAAGTTTCCAATCCGGCTATAGGATCGAAGCTAGACTTTTTTCACGGTTGTGGAATCAAATGCCTCACCCTAGAGAACCTAAATTTGAACAAGTGGACCATTAGAGAGTTTTTCCAAGAATCACCGTCATAGGCCTCAAAGTAGCACTTGTTTAGAGTGAAATCTTTGAATTCCGTCAAAATCTCTATATCGACCTACGCACCAAACAAGAAGGGGAACGACACGAAAATAGGAAGTTAGGGTGGATAGGTTAGACGATGGTAGGATCAATTACGCGTTCGCGTTCCCCAACCGTTAGTATATATTTCTAGATGTGACATTAGGGATGCTGGCGCTGATTTCCTTGAAACTCAAAACAAAGAGAAGTTTCCAATCCGCTATAGGATCGAGCTAGACTTTTTCACGTTTGTGGAATCAAATGCCTCACCCTAGAGAACCTAAATTTGAACAAGTGGACCATTAGAGAGTTTTTTGAAGAATCACCTCACATAGGCCTCAAAGTAGCACTTGTTTAGAGTGAAATCTTTGAATTCCGTCGAAAAATCTCTATGCCGACCTACGCATCAAACAAGAAGGGGAACAACACGAAAGGTACATTGGAAGTTAGGGTGGATAGGCTAGATGATGGTAGGATCAATTACATTGCGTTCCCCAACCGTTAATATATGTTTCTAGATGTGACATTAGGGATCACCGGCGCTGATTTCCGCGAACTCAAAACAAAGAGAAGTTTCCAATCCGCAATAGAATCGAGCTAGACTTTTTCACGGTTGTGGAATCAAATGGTTCATCTTAGAGAACCTAAATTTGAACAAGTGGACCATTAGAGAGTTTTTCCAAGAATCACCTGTCATAGGCCTCAAAGTAGCACTTGTTTAGAGTGAAATCTTGAATTCCGTCAAAAATCTCTATGTCGACCTTACGCATCGAAACAAGAAGGGGAACGACACGAAAGAAACATAGGAAGTTAGGGTGATAGGTTAGATGATGGTAGGATCAATTACATTGCGCTTCCCCAACCGTTAATATATGTTTCTAGATGTGACATTAGGGATCTTTGGGCGCTGATTTCAGCGCGAACTCAAAACAAAGAGAAGTTTCCAATCCCGCTATAGGATCGAGCTAGACTTTTTTCGGGTTGTGGAATCAAATGGTTCATCCTAGAGAACCTAAATTTGAACAAGTGGACCATTAGAGAGTTTTTCGAAGAATCACCAGTCACAGGCCTCAAAGCAGCACTTGTTTAGAGTGAAATCTTTGAATTCCGTCAAAAATCTCTATGTCGACCTACGTACCGAAACAAGAAGGGGAACGACACGAAAGGAACATAGGAAGTTAGGGTGGATAGGTTAGACGATGGTTGGATCAATTACGCTGCATTCCCCAACCGTTAATATATGTTTCTAGATGTGACATTAGGGTATCTTTGCGCTGATTTCAGCGAACTCAAAAACAAAGAGAAGTTTCCAATCCGCAATAGGATCGAGCTAGACTTTTTCACGGTTGTGGAATCAAATGGTTCATCCTAGAGAACCTAAATTTGAACAAGTGGACCATTAGAGAGTTTTTTCCAAGAATCACTTGTCATAGGCCTCAAAGTAGCACTTGTTTAGAGTGAAATCTTGAATTCCGTCAAAAATCTCTATGTCGACCCACGCATCAAACAAGAAGGGGAACGACACGAAAAGGTACATAGGAAGTTAGGGTGGATAGGTTAGACGATGGTAGGATCAATTACATTGCGTTCCCCCAACCGTTAATATATATTTCTAGATGTGACATTAGGGATGCTAGGCGCTGATTTCAGCGAACTCAAAACAAAGAGAAGTTTCCAATCCGCTATAGGATCGAGCTAGACTTTTTCATGGTTTGTGGAATCAAATGCCTCACCCTAGAGAACCTAAATTTGAACAAGTGGACCATTAGAGAGTTTTTCCAAGAATCACCGTCATAGGCCTCAAAGCAGCACTTGTTTAGAGTGAAATCTTGGAATTCCGTCGAAAAATCTCTATGTCGACCTACGCATCGAAACAAGAAGGGAAACAACACCTAAAGGTACATAGGAAGTTAGGGTGGATAGGTTAGACGATGGTAGGATCAATTACATTGCGTTCCCCCAACCGTTAATATATGTTTCTAGATGTGACATTAGGGATGCTAAGCGCTGATTTCAGCGCCAACTCAAAACAAAGAGAAGTTTCCAATCCGCTATAGGATCGAGCTAGACTTTTTCACGGTTGTGGAATCAAATGGTTCACCCTAGAGAACCTAAATTTGAACAAGTGGACCATTAGAGAGTTTTTCCAAGAATCACTTGTCATAGGCCTCAAAGTAGCACTTGTTTAGAGTGAAATCTTTGAATTCGTCAAAAATCTCTATGTCGACCTACGCATCAAAACAAGAAGGGGGAACGACACGAAAGGTACATAGGAAGTTAGGGTGGATAGGTTAGACGATGGTAGGATCAATTACATTGCGTTCCCCAACCGTTAATATATGTTTCTAGATGTGACATTAGGGGATATCTGGCGCCGATTTCAGAACTCAAAACAAAGAGAAGTTTCCAATCCGGCAATAGGATCGAGCTAGACTTTTTCGCGGTTGTGGAATCAAATGCCTCACCCTAGAGAACCTAAATTTGAACAAGTGGACCATTAGAGAGTTTTTCCAAGAATCACCCGTCATAGGCCTCAAAGTAGCACTTGTTTAGAGTGAAATCTTTGAATTCGTCAAAAATCTACGTTGACCTACGCATCAAAACAAGAAGGGGAACGACACGAAAGGTACATAGGAAGTTAGGGTGGATAGGTTAGACGATGGTAGGATCAATTACATTAGGCGTTCCCCAACCAGTTAATATATGTTTCTAGATGTGACATTAGGGGATCGGCGTGGAATCAAATGGTTTCATCTTAGAGAACTCAAAATAAAGAGAAGTTTCCAATCCGGCAATAGTATCGAGCTAGACTTTTTACGCGGTTGTGGAATCAAATGGTTCATCTTAGAGAACCTAAATTTGAACAAGTGGACCATTAGAGTGTTTTTCCAAGAATCACCTGTCATAGGCCTTATAGTAGCACTTGTTTAGAGTGAAATCTTGGAATTCCGTCAAAAATCTCTATGTCGACCTACGTATCGAAACAAGAAGGGAAACGACACGAAAGGTACATAGGAAGTTAGGGTGGATAGGTTAGACGATGGTAGGATCAATTACATTGCGTTCCCCAACCGTTAGTATATATTTCTAGATGTGACGTTAGGGTATCTTGGGCGCTGATTTCAGCGCTTAACTCAAAAACAAAGAGAAGTTTCCAATCCGGCTATAGGATCGAAGCTAGACTTTTTCGTGGTTGTGGAATCAAATGCCTCACCCTAGAGAACCTAAATTTGAACAAGTGGACCATTAGAGAGTTTTTCCAAGAATCACTTGTCATAGGCCTCAAAGTAGCACTTGTTTAGAGTCAAATCTTTGAATTCCATCAAAAATCTCTATGTCGACCTACGTGCCAAAACAAGAAGGGGAACGACAAGAAAGGTACATAGGAAGTTAGGGTGGATAGGTTAGACGATGGTAGGATCAATTACATTGCGCTCCCCAAACCGTTAATATATGTTTCTAGATGTGACATTAGGGACCGCTTACGCCTTTGATTTCACCGCGAACTCAAAACAAAGAGAAGTTTCCAATCCGGCTATAGGATCGAAGCTAGACTTTTTCACGGTTGTGGAATCAAATGCCTCACCCTAGAGAACCTAAATTTGAACAAGTGGACCATTAGAGAGTTTTTCCAAGAATCACCTGTCATAGGCCTCAAAGCAGCACTTGTTTAGAGTGAAATCTTGAATTCCATCGAAAATCTCTATGCCGACCTTTACGCATCAAAACAAGAAGGGAACAACAACAAAGGTACATTGGAAGTTAGGGTGGATGGGCTAGATGATGGTAGGATCAATTACATTGCGTTCCCCAACCGTTAATATATGTTTCTAGATGTGACATTAGGGATCGGCCGGCGCCGATTTCAGCGCGAACTCAAAAAACAAAGAGAAGTTTCCAATCCGCAATAGAATCGAAGCTAGACTTTTTCGCGGTTTGTGGAATCAAATGGTTCATCCTAGAGAACCTAAATTTGAACAAGTGGACCATTAGAGAGTTTTTCCAAGAATCACCGTCATAGGCCTCAAAGCAGCACTTGTTTAGAGTGAAATCTTTGAATTCCGTCAAAATCTCTATGTCGACCTACGCATCAAACAAGAAGGGGAACGACCTAAAGGTACATAGGAAGTTAGGTGGATAGGTTAGACGATGGTAGGATCAATTACATTGCTTCCCCAACCGCTAGTATATATTTCTAGATGTGACGTTAGGGTATGCCGGGCGCTGATTTCAGCGCGAACTCAAAACAAAGAGAAGTTTCCAATCCGCTATAGGATCGAGCTAGACTTTTTCACGTTGTGGAATCAAATGCCTCACCCTAGAGAACCTAAATTTGAACAAGTGGACCATTAGAGAGTTTTTCTAAGAATCACTTGTCATAGGCCTCAAAGTAGCACTTGTTTAGAGTGAAATCTTTGAATTCCGTCAAAAATCTCTATGTTTAACCTACGCATCAAAACAAGAAGGGGAACGACACGAAAGGTACATAGGAAGTTAGGGTGGATAGGTTAGATGATGGTAGGATCAATTACATTGCGTTCCCCAACCGTTAATATATGTTTCTAGATGTGACATTAGGGATCGGCTGGCGCTGATTTCACCGAACTCAAAACAAAAGAGAAGTTTCCAATCCGCAATAGGATCGAAGCTAGACTTTTTCACGGTTGTGGAATCAAATGCCTCATCCTAGAGAACCTAAATTTGAACAAGTGGACCATTAGAGAGTTTTTCCAAGAATCACCTCGGTCATAGGCCTTAAAGCAGCACTTGTTTAGAGTGAAATCTTGGAATTCCGGTCGAAAAATCTATGTCGACCTAAACGCATCAAAACAAGAAGGGGAACAACACGAAAGGTACATAGGAAGTTAGGGTGGATAGGTTAGATGATGGTAGGATCAATTACATTGGCGTTCCCCAACCGCTAATATATGTTTCTAGATGTGACATTAGGGTATGCTAGGCGCTGATTTCAACGCGAACTCAAAAAAAAAGAGAAGTTTCCAATCCGGCAATAGAATCGAAGCTAGACTTTTTTCTGGTTGTGGAATCAAATGGTTCATCCTAGAGAACCTAAATTTGAACAAGTGGACCATTAGAGAGTTTTTCCAAGAATCACCTTGTCATAGGCCTTATAGCAGCACTTGTTTAGAGTGAAATCTTGAATTCCGTCGAAAAATCTCTATGTCACCTTCCTACATCAAAACAAGAAGGAGAATGACACGAAAGGTACATAGGAAGTTAGGGTGGATAGGTTAGACGATGGTAGGATCAATTACGCTGCGTTCCCCAACCGTTAGTATATATTTCTAGTTGTGACGTTAGGGTATGCTTTGGCGCCGATTTCAGCCTTGAACTCAAAACAAAGAGAAGTTTCAATCCGCTATAGGATCGAGCTAGACTTTTTCATTTGTGGAATCAAATGCCTCACCCTAGAGAACCTAAATTTGAACAAGTGGACCATTAGAGAGTTTTTCTAAGAATCACTTGTCATAGGCCTCAAAGTAGCACTTGTTTAGAGTGAAATCTTTGAATTCCGTCAAAATGTCTATACGTCGAATCACGCATCAAAACAAGAAGGGGAACGACAGAAAGGAACATAGGAAGTTAGGTGGATAGGTTAGACGATGGTAGGATCAATTACATTGCGTTCCCCAACCGTTAATATATGTTTCTAGATGTGACATTAGGATCTGTTGGCGCTGATTTCACCGCGAACTCTAAACAAAAAGAGAAGTTTCCAATCCGCTATAGGATCGAGCTAGACTTTTTCACGGTTGTGGAATCAAATGCCTCACCCTAGAGAACCTAAATTTGAACAAGTGGACCATTAGAGAGTTTTTCAAGAATCACCTTGTCATAGGCCTCAAAAGCAGCACTTGTTTAGAGTGAAATCTTGGAACTTCGGGTTCGAAAATCTCTATGACGACCTACGCATCAAAACAAGAAGGGGAACAACACGAAAGGTACATTGGAAGTTAGGGTGGATGGGCTAGATGATGGTAGGATCAATTACATTGCGTTCCCAACAGCTAATATATGTTTCTAGATGTGACATTAGGATCGGCTAGGGCGCTGATTTCAGCGCGAACTCAAAACAAAGAGAAGTTTCCAATCCGGCAATAGTATCGAGCTAGACTTTTACGCGGTTGTGGAATCAAATGGTTCATCTTAGAGAACCTAAATTTGTACAAGTGGACCATTAGAGTGTTTTTCCAAGAATCACCTGTCATAGGCCTTATAGCAGCACTTGTTTAGAGTGAAATCTTGGAATTCATCGAAAAAAATCTCTATGTCGACCTACGCATCAAAATAAGAAGGAGAACGACATGAAAGGTACATAGGAAGTTAGGTTGGATAGGTTAGACGATGGTAGGATCAATTACATTGCGTTCCCCAACCGTTAGTTTATATTTCTAGATGTGACGTTAGGGTATGCTTTGGCGCTGATTTCAGCCAACTCAAAAATAAAAGAGAAGTTTTCAATCCGGCTATAGGATCGAGCTAGACTTTTTCGCGGTTGTGGAATCAAATGCCTCACCCTAGAGAACCTAAATTTGAACAAGTGGACCATTAGAGAGTTTTTCTAAGAATCACTTGTCATAGGCCCTCAAAGTAGCACTTGTTTAGAGTCAAATCTTTGAATTCCGTCAAAAATGTCTATGTCGACCTACGTACCGAAACAAGAAGGGGAACGACAAGAAAGGAACATAGGAAGTTAGGGTCGATAGGTTAGACGATGGTAGGATCAATTACATTGCGTTCCCCAACCGTTAATATATGTTTCTAGATGTGACATTAGGGACTGTTGGCGCTGATTTCACCGCGAACTTAAAACAAAGAGAAGTTTCCAATCCGGTTATAGGATCGAGCTAGACTTTTTCACGGTTGTGGAATCAAATGCCTCACCCTAGAGAACCTAAATTTGAACAAGTGGACCATTAGAGAGTTTTTCGAAGAATCACCTGTCATAGGCCTCAAAGCAGCACTTGTTTAGAGTGAAATCTTGGAACTCGGTCGAAAATCTCTATGTCGACCCACGCATCAAAAACAAGAAGGGGAACAACACGAAAGGTACATTGGAAGTTAGGGTGGATAGGCTAGATGATGGTAGGATCAATTACATTGCGCTCCCCCAACAGTTAATATATGTTTCTAGATGTGACATTAGGGATATGGCCGCGCTGATTTCAGCGCGAACTCAAAACAAAGAGAAGTTTCCAATCCGGCAATAGTATCGAGCTAGACTTTTACGCGGTTGTGGAATCAAATGGTTCATCTTAGAGAACCTAAATTTGTACAAGTGGACCATTAGAGAGTTTTTCGAAGAATCACCTGTCATAGGCCTCAAAGCAGCACTTGTTTAGAGTGAAATCTTGGAACTCGGTCGAAAATCTCTATGACGACCTACGTACCGAAACAAGAAGGGGAACAACACGAAAGGTACAATGGAAGTTAGGGTGGATGGGCTAGATGATGGTAGGATCAATTACATTGCGTTCCCCAACAGTTAATATATGTTTCTAGATGTGACATTAGGGACTGTTGGCGCTGATTTCACCGCGAACTTAAAACAAAGAGAAGTTTCCAATCCGGTTATAGGATCGAGCTAGACTTTTTCACGGTTGTGGAATCAAATGCCTCACCCTATAGAACCTAAATTTGAACAAGTGGACCATTAGAGAGTTTTTCGAAGAATCACCTGTCATAGGCCTCAAAGCAGCACTTGTTTAGAGTGAAATCTTGGAACTCGGTCGAAAAACTCTATGACGACCTACGTACCGAAACAAGAAGGGGAACAACACGAAAGGTACATTGGAAGTTAGGGTGGATGGGCTAGATGATGGTAGGATCAATTACATTTCGTTCCCCAACAGTTAATATATGTTTCTAGATGTGACATTAGGGACTGCTGGCGCTGATTTCAGCGCGAACTCAAAACAAAGAGAAGTTTCCAATCCGGCAATAGTATCGAGCTAGACTTTTACGCGGTTGTGGAATCAACTGGTTCATCTTAGAGAACCTAAATTTGTACAAGTGGACCATTAGAGAGTTTTTCCAAGAATCACCTGTCATAGGCCTTATAGCAGCACTTGTTTAGAGTCAAATCTTTGAATTCCATCGAAAATCTCCGGGTCGACCTGCGTACCGAAACAAGAAGGGGAACGACACGAAAGGTACATAGGAAGTTAGGGTGGATAGGTTAGACCATGGTAGGATCAATTACATTGCGTTCCCCAACCGTTAATATATGTTTCTAGATGTGACATTAGGGATCTGCTGGCTGATTTTTCACCGAACTCAAAATAAAAAGAGAAGTTTCCAATCCGGCAATAGAATCGAGCTAGACTTTTTCACGTTGTGGAATCAAATGGTTCATCCTAGAGAACCTAAATTTGAACAAGTGGACCATTAGAGAGTTTTTCCAAGAATCACCTGTCATAGGCCTCATAGCAGCACTTGTTTAGAGTGAAATCTTGGAATTCCGTCAAAAATCTCTATGTCGACCTACATACCGAAACAAGAAGGGGAACGACACGAAAGGTACATAGGAAGTTAGGGTGGATAGGTTAGACGATGGTAGGATCAATTACGTTGCGTTCCCCAACCGTTAGTATATATTTCTTGTTGTGACGTTAGGGTATGCTGGCGCTGATTTCAGCGCGAACTCAAAACAAGGACAAGTTTCCAATCCGGCTATAGGATCGAGCTATCCTTTTTCGCGGTTGTGGAATCAAATGCCTCACCCTAGAGAACCTAAATTTGAACAAGTGGGCCATTAGAGAGTTTTTCTAAGAATCACTTGTCATCGGCCTCAAAGTAGCACTTGTTCACGGTTGTGGAATCAAATGCCTCACCCTAGAGAACCTAAATTTGAACAAGTGGACCATTAGAGAGTTTTTCGAAGAATCACCTGTCATAGGCCTCAAAGCAGCACTTGTTTAGAGTGAAATCTTGGAACTCGGTCGAAAATCTCTATGACGACCTACTTACCGAAACAAGAAGGGGAACAACACGAAAGGTACATTGGAAGTTAGGGTGGATGGGCTAGATGATGGTAGGATCAATTACATTGCGTTCCCCAACAGCTAATATATGTTTCTAGATGTGACATTAGGGAACCTGGCGCCGATTTCAGCGAACTCAAAACAAAAGAGAAGTTTCCAATCCGCAATAGTATCGAGCTAGACTTTTTACGCGGTTGTGGAATCAAATGGTTCATCTTAGAGAACCTAAATTTGTACAAGTGGACCATTAGAGTGTTTTTCCAAGAATCACCTGTCATAGGCCTTATAGCAGCACTTGTTTAGAGTGAAATCTTGGAATTCTGTCGAAAATCTCTATGTCGACCTACGTACCGAAATATGAAGGAGAACGACATGAAAGGTACATAGGAAGTTAGGTTGGATAGGTTCGACGATGGTAGGATCAATTACATTGCGTTCCCCAACCGTTAGTTTATATTTCTGGTTGTGACGTTAGGGTATCTTTGGCGCTGATTTCAGCGAAACTCAAAACAAAGAGAAGTTTTCAATCCGGCTATAGGATCGAGCTAGACTTTTTCGCGGTTGTGGAATCAAATGCCTCACCCTAGAGAACCTAAATTTGAACAAGTGGACCATTAGAGAGTTTTTCTAAGAATCACTTGTCATAGGCCCTCAAAGTAGCACTTGTTTAGAGTCAAATCTTTGAATTCCGTCAAAAATGTCTATGTCGACCTACGTACCGAAACAAGAAGGGGAACGACAAGAAAGGAACATAGGAAGTTAGGGTCGATAGGTTAGACGATGGTAGGATCAATTACATTGCGTTCCCCAACCGTTAATATATGTTTCTAGATGTGACATTAGGGACTGCTGGCGCTGATTTCACCGCGAACTTAAAACAAAGAGAAGTTTCCAATCCGGTTATAGGATCGAGCTAGACTTTTCACGGTTGTGGAATCAAATGCCTCACCCAAGAGAACCTAAATTTGAACAAGTGGACCATTAGAGAGTTTTTCGAAGAATCACCTATCATAGGCCTCAAAGCAGCACTTGTTTAGAGTGAAATCTTGGAACTCGGTCGAAAATCTCTATGACGACCTACGTACCGAAACAAGAAGGGGAACAACACGAAAGGTACATTGGAAGTTAGGGTGGATGGGCTAGATGATGGTAGGATCAATTACATTGCGTTCCCCAACAGTTAATATATGTTTCTAGATGTGACATTAGGGGACCGCCGGCGCTGATTTCAGCGAACTCAAAACAAAGAGAAGTTTCCAATCCGACAATAGTATCGAGCTAGACTTTTCTCGCGGTTGTGGAATCAAATGGTTCATCTTAGAGAACCTAAATTTGTACAAGTGGACCATTAGAGAGTTTTCCAAGAATCACCCAAGTCATAGGCCTCATGGCAGCACTTGTTTAGAGTGAAATCTTGGAATTCGGTCGAAAATCTCTATGACGACCTGCGTCAAACAAGAAGGGGAACAACACCTAAAGGTACATTGGAAGTTAGGTGGATGGGCTAGATGATGGTAGGATCAATTACATTGCGTTCCCCAACCGTTAATATATGTTTCTAGATGTGACATTAGGAATATGTTGGCGCTGATTTCACCGCGAACTCAAAACAAAGAGAAGTTTCCAATCCGGTTATAGGATCGAGCTAGACTTTTTCACGGTTGTGGAATCAAATGCCTCACCCTAGAGAACCTAAATTTGAACAAGTGGACCATTAGAGAGTTTTTCGAAGAATCACCTGTCATAGGCCTCAAAGCAGCACTTGTTTAGAGTGAAATCTTGGAATTCCGGTCGAAAATCTCTATGTCGACCTACGTCGAAAACAAGAAGGGAACAACACGAAAGGTACATTGGAAGTTAGGGTGGATGGGCTAGATGATGGTAGGATCAATTACATTGGCGTTCCCCAACAGTTAATATATGTTTCTAGATGTGACATTAGGGACCTTTGCGCTGATTTCAGCGAACTCAAAACAAAGAGAAGTTTCCAATCCGGCTATAGGATCGAGCTAGACTTTTCACGGGTTGTGGAATCAAATGCCTCATCTTAGAGAACCTAAATTTGAACAAGTGGACCATTAGAGAGTTTTTCCAAGAATCACCTGTCATAGGCCTCAAAGCAGCACTTGTTTAGAGTGAAATCTTTGAATTCCATCGAAAATCTCTATGTCGACCTGCGTCTTAAAACAAGAAGGGAACGACACGAAAGGAACATAGGAAGTTAGGGTGGATAGGTTAGACCATGGTAGGATCAATTACATTGGCGCTCCCCAACCGTTAATATATGTTTCTAGATGTGACATTAGGGATCTTTGGGCGCTGATTTCACCGAACTCAAAATAAAGAGAAGTTTCCAATCCCGCAATAGAATCGAGCTAGACTTTTTCACGGGTTGTGGAATCAAATGGTTCATCCTAGAGAACCTAAATTTGAACAAATTGGACCATTAGAGAGTTTTTCAAGAATCACTGTCATAGGCCTCATAGCAGCACTTGTTTAGAGTGAAATCTTGGAATTCCGTCGAAATCTCTATAATCGACCTACATACCGAAACAAGAAGGGGAACAACACGAAAGGTACATAGGAAGTTAGGTGGATAGGTTAGATGATGGTAGGATCAATTACGTTCGTTCCCCAACCGTTAATATATGTTTCTAGATGTGACGTTAGGGTATCAAGCTGATTTCTTTGAACTCAAAACAAGACAAGTTTCCAATCACGGCTATAGGATCGAGCTATCCTTTTTAGAGTGTGGAATCAAATGCCTCACCCTAGAAGAACCTAAATTTGAACAAGTGGGCCATTAGAGAGTTTTTCTAAGAATCACTTGTCATAGGCCTCAAAGAGAGCACTTGTTTTAGGTTGCTGAAATCAAATGCCTCACCCTATAGAAATCCTAAATTTGAACAAGTGGGACCATTAGGAGAGTTTTTCAAGAATCACCTCATCATAGGCCTCAAAGACACTTGTTAGAGTGAAATCTTGGAACTCCCGGGCCGAAAAATCTCTATGACGACCTACTTACCAAACAAGAAGGAAACAACAACAAAGGTACATTGGAAGTTAGGTGGATGGGCTAGATGATGGTAGGATCAATTACATTTCGCTCCCCAACAGTTAATATATATGTTTCTAGATGTGACATTAGGGGCTGCACAGCGCCGATTTCAGCGAACTCAAAACAAAGAGAAGTTTCCAATCCGGCAATAGTATCGAGCTAGACTTTTACGCGGGTTTGGGGAATCAAATGGTTCATCTTAGAGAACCTAAATTTGTACAAGTGGACCATTAGAGTGTTTTTCCAAGAATCAATTCGTCATAGGCCTTATAGCAAAGACTTGTTTAGAGTGAAATCTTGGAATTCGTCGAAAATCTCTATGTCGACCTACGTCTTCGAAATATGAAGGAGAACGACATGAAAGGTACATAGGAAGTTAGGTTGGATAGGTTGAATGATGGTAGGATCAATTACATTGCGTTCCCCAACCGTTAATATATATTTCTAGGATGTGACGTTAGGGTATGTTTGGCGCTGATTTCGAGCGCGAACTCAAAAACAAAGAGAAGTTTTCAATCAGGCTATAGGATCAAAGCTGGACTTTTCTCGATTTGTGGAATCAAATGCCTTCACCCTAGAGAACCTAAATTTGAACAAGTGGACCATTAGAGAGTTTTTCTAAGAATCACTTGTCATAGGCCCTCAAAGTAGCACTTGTTTAGAGTCAAATCTTTTGAATTCCGTCAAAAACTCTATGTAACCTACGTCACAAACAAGAAGGGAGCGACGAGAAAAGGAACATAGGAAGTTAGAGATTACGATAGGTTAGAAAATGGTAAGGATCAATTACATTCGTTCCCCAACCGTTATTATATGTTTCTAGATGTGACATTAGGGATTTGGCTGATTTATTACGAACTCAAAATAAAAGAGAAGT